>JAAAKQ030472045.1:9534-23460 GCA_010016005.3 Zanna intricata | reverse complement strand
GGGACAGACGTACAGCACATGGCTAACTCTGTCTGGAACCCTACATTCTGGGCAAAGTCCTGATTCCACAAGATGAAACCTAGCCAAGCTATGCCAAAAAGCGCCATGCCCAAAAAAATTGTTGTATGTCAATTAGGGGATATCCACTTATTGGCTCATAAACTAATAACCTCCGGAAACAAGTCATGGCTATACCGGCTGCAGAAGCAGACTGACAAGCTGGAACGTGTTCAAACTTGTTGCTGCCTGTCTCAACACATGAGGATATGAGACATGCTAGTTGAAGCAGATGCAGCGTAAGTAATTGGTGCTATAAAAATTCATTCACTGTATTTTTTGATCACATCTTGTATTTATTTGTATTACTTTTTTTTCCATTATATATTATTTGTATTTTCTTGTTCACAGTGGATTGTGTCTGGGTCTGAGGATAATCTTGTATATATATGGAATTTACAAACAAAGGAAATTGTACAAAAGTTACATGGACATACTGGTAATTAATTAAATATTTACATAAGTAATTTTAGTAAACTGTCAAATTTATTTTTAAACTTTTGATTGTATTCTATTCATTTATTGCTGTTTTGTTTTACAGTTATGTTAAATTTTAAATATAAGGAAATTGTAAATTTATTTAAGGTCGATTGCTTAGTTCGTTTATATATTCTCAGCTCATTAATGTCTATTGTATTATACATATTTTATGAAAACAAGATCACAATACATCTTATCTTTAACTTTAACTTGAAGCCATTGTCATAATTGCAAATCTAAGAATAATCTTTGATAAATATATAAATATTGTACAGAGGTGTCAAAACAAATGTACTCACTGTTTGCAATTTAATAATAACTAAACAAAAAGATTTATATTCACTAATCTAATGTGTAGTCTAGTATAAGGTATTAAATTTGTTGTGGTAGGCAGAGCTGGCAATTTATGCCTCGAATGCGTGGGTGATTAGTGGTGGAACGAGCCAGTCATATTAGCCAGTGCAGAAGAATACATTGGAGTAGCAACAATGGCTGAGGTTCAGTTATATTTAATTGAACGTAAGGCTGTATTAAAGTGGTGCTGGAAGTATGAGAACTTTCAAAAAATACAACGGCAGTGGCAAAGAGAGTTTGCAGCACCACCACTAACACGTTGAACAATTGATTGCATTCACAATAAATTCAAAGCTGACAGAACTGTTTAAAGATATACACAAGGAAAGATCTAGCTGACCAAAAACAGCTACAAATCTGGCATCCAGTGCTGCAGCAAAATGAAACATTTCACCCAAACACTGCAAAAATCAGTGGGCCAGGGACATGTGAAAATGGGGTCAGGCGGTCAAGTGTAAGACACATTCTGAAGAGTGCAAAGTGGAAAATGTACATTCCAAGACTGCTACATGTGATGAATGAGGATGATCCAGATCAAAGGATGGAGTGCTGTGAATGCAATTCAAACTTAATGGTACTGTGAACTACATCACGTTTTCATTTACTGGGCTCATGAAAATCCTCATGCTCATGTGGACAGGGCAATGAATCTACCAGAGGTTGCTGTGTGGTGTGGTTTATCAGTGCACGGTTTGATTGGCCCCTTTTTCTTCGAGGGTAAGGCATATTCTTACTTCGAACTGGTGCGGCATATTTTGATATGCTCAGACAAGGATTTGCATGCCATCAAAATGGTAATGGTGATGAACTTTTTTACGTGCAACAAGTTGGAGCCCTGCCTCACTAACATTGAAATCTCAGGTTGTACCTTGATAAAACTGCATCTGGACGGTGGGTGGATCAAAGAGGTGCTGTTGAGTACTCACCTCGATCTCCTGATTTGACATCTCTGGACTTCTACATTTGCAGGACCGTCAAGAATGACATGTATCGACAAAAACTAGCAACAGTCAACAAGCTACTGAAAAAATCGTAGTCATGTGCTGCTATTATGCCAGATACACTAAAGCCGTAGTTTGGTGTATAGTTCAGCATCATGGGCAATGTATAGACGCTGCTGGTAGTCAATTTGTCTGGTTCATCAGTTGTTTTAAAAGCATCATAGTCTTTTTGAAAAGAATTTGAAAATCAGATTGCTTTATGAAATTTTTGAAAAATTCAGTATAACTAGAAAAATTACTTATTCATTTGGAAAAATAAAGAAGATTTCACCCAATAATTGTCGGATGAGGAGTGTGGAAGGAAGAATAAAAACAGCTGTTACTAATAAAACATTTATTTGCTATCTGGACTACAAATGAAGCTCAAGCCGGAAAAAAAATTGATGTTTTATTTTTTTATTCAAATTTAAAATATTTTTCCAGAGCTTAATGTGAAGGTAAACAAGGCTAAAATAAAAATTAGTAGTAATTGGTTAATTAGTGTACAAAATTATACTCAGTTAATGTCCTGTTTTTATGAGAAGATGTGGAAAAGTTGATTCTGTTGTGTGTTATGGCTGTATGGTTTTCTTTGTATCTGTAGGTAAATGTATTTTTTCTGTATTTAGTCAAGTTACTGCAGTCTAATTTTGTACTCCAGGGTTTTATTTTGTTAGTTTACCATATAATCTTGTCTATTATGCTTATTGTTTTGAACTGATTGCAGTATCCTTCCTAAAGATTTTGGCGGCAATATTGTGTTAATGTTGGTTTTTGAGCGAGTTATAATTTGCTTTACATATTAAACAATTGTAATTTTTATTAATTTTAAATTGTTAGTTATTTACACCAATGAATGAAATTATAAGTTCACTTTATTATGTTATTACTTTTTTCTTTTTTTTTTTACCTCTGGATGAGATGAATGAATTGTAGATGTGAGAAAAATTCCATCCCTGATTGAGATTCGAACCCAGGACCTCTGGATGAAAGGCCGAGATGCTATCATGTCTAAAAAAAATAACATAACATAAAAATCTACCTGCAAAGATTTTTATGTTATGTTAAACATTTTTTGATATTTTGTTTTGCATAGTTGTTTTTTTTTTTAATTGTTCAGCTTGTTATTACAAACAATAAATAATGAAAATTACTGATTTATTATGTTTTTAATTTTTCAGATGTAGTACTGTGTACAACGTGCCATCCAACTGAAAATATTATAGCATCAGCAGCATTAGAACAAGATAAAACTATCAAATTATGGAAAAGTGATACATAGTACAATATTATTTGTATAATCCTGTTTGTTTACAGCGATTGTGTTGTATATATGTGTATTATAATTATACTGAACTTATATTTATGACTGAACTCAGTGATTCAAATGGATAAATGTTTAGTTTTCTTTTTAATATTTATTTTACTGTTATTCTTCCATGAGTGATTAATCCTATTACCATTTGTTATTGATGACAGAGTTATTGATCATTCTGTTTCATTTTCAGTTTGGATTATATGTTTTGTAAAACCAGCCGGGGCATAAGAATGTACTTACCTTTCTTTTTCATTGGTAATATTCACTCATTAACCCTAGATAACTAATATTTTTCATTATACATTGATTACTAACAATATGTAATATTTACATTTAGAGCTTGTGATTAACTATTTATTGACATGTAATTGATTTTCTTTATTCAGAATTTTTTTACTCAATATTTTTTACAATTTTTTGTGCTTTTTTAAATTTCTTATTAACCTTATAATTATAAAAATATTACTACTGAATTTCAATTTAATAAAAACTAAAAGAAAATTAAGTTAACTAATTTTTGAAGTTAAAAATATTGCTGAGATTAAAAAATTTTCTTTTAATGTCTAGGATATAACTTTGTGTTGTTTACCACTTCATATAATAATCATCATTCTTTTCTTTTTATAGTCACAAAAATGTAATAGTTCTTTGGAAGTTTTAGATCTATGCTACTTTTTTCGACCAGTACAATTTGAATTCAGATTTTAACTGAACGTATGAATATTCTATCATTTGTTTACAATATTAATCATTTTTTAGCTTTTGTCTTGAAATAAAATCTATTTTTATCAGTTATTTCTTGCCTTTTTTCAAAACATTGATGAGATAAATATTAAATGAGTCCAATAATGTTCAACATATAAAAAGAAGCACATCACCCACCTTCATGGTCTTTTGACATAGTTTATATGCTTGAACATTTAGTCACATGCGTTTTTGAATCTCTAGGGATAAAAATCGCTGGGTATGTAAAATCTCTGGTTTCTTTGAAGTTTTGCTTACTGTGATCTTTCATATATGGAGACAAGCTTCTCTGAATAAAAATATTGCAGACCTAATATTTCCATTCTTAAATTGTAAATCAATACCTTCAGATGAAATTTCAGCATTATTCTTGATTTTTCAACTATTGTTAATTTAAAATCATTTATTAGTTTTTCAGCCAGCTGGATGCATAAACCAGTATAATTTAGTTATTTGTAGTTTATTCACACATTTTATTATATAACATTAAATCTTGTATTTTCAATATTCACAAAAAGTCGATGTATGCCACTGGCCCAAAAACAATAAAAAGAAACTATTTGAATGATAATTATATAGTTTTAAAAAATCATTATTTATATATATATATATATATAATATATATAAAACTTGTTATTAAGTACTAATAATTAGATATTTTTAATCTACATGTTGATGTTATGTATTAATACTTATAATACATAAATCTTATGTAAGTTATATGTCTTATAAGTTTTTGACTTACTGTGCTCTATTTTAGCAACAAATAGATGAAGCAATACATTGAATGGTCCACTGCAACAATAACTGAATTAATAGAAGTAGTTTAACAAAATAACGGGGGTTATTTTTAAGCAAAAATTCTAGGAAATCATAGCCATCCATGTAAATAGTAAATACAATTAGTATTCTAGGGTTAATATTGATGCTCTTTATTTTTTAAATTTATTTAACATTCATGCTTTTTTTTTTATCAGCAATATAGTTCTGAAAACAATTTGTTCTCGGCACCATACTCTCACGTTTAATATATGCTGCCTTTTTTGTAGTCCTATATGTACACGGTTCAAATTTGGGTTATTTTGGTGTAAGTATTTTATATAAATAAATTTATTTAAGAATATCCTCTATTTAAATATAACAGCACTTAATCTGGTTCATATGATCATTTTGACAGTAGGTAAATTCCCGTGCCCTGCTCTCATTAAGAATCTGTTGTATTTGTCCATTTAAAGAATGTTTTATTTTTTTAGAAATTATAAAAAAAAAAAGTTTATTTTAAATGTTTATATTTTTATATTTATTAATTTTTTTTATATGTGTTCTATATGTTGATTTGAAAAAAGGATAATATAAAGTATAATTTTTCATAAAAAATTAAATTTGAAAGTAAGGAAAAAAATTAGGAACAATTTAGTTGAAATTTAATGATTTTTTTAAAACTAATCTTTGTAGTATTGATTTTTATTGAAGTTGTGTAGGTTTTTTACAGGAAAAAAGAATTTACAAAGGATTATAAAGTTTTATGCATTTCTCCCACTATTATTTTTTTTAAAAAACTAAACTTCAAAGCTACAAAAAAAAGTACGTACAACACTTATTCATAGCTTTCTTTCAAACATAACTTGATTCTGTAACAAAAGTAGTTTAATTGTTATAACTAAATAAATGGGTTAAAACAGGTAACAATTATAGGTTACCATTATAACTGGCATTGGTTTACTTGATTTTGAAGATGAGGAAAAGATCAGTTTTACCCTTTTTATTTAACAATAAGATTGATTTTATTATATTTAGTAATAAACTGAGAGTGCTACTACATAGCACCACACAAATTTCAACTGAATTTAATGTAATATAATTATGTTAATGTGTTACATGAACATGGAGTATATATGAGGAATTGCTGTTTATGAGTCGACACAGCAAAAGCAAATATGTACAAGCACCTTGCTGAAAAAGTTAATATATAAGGTATCTGTAAGAGATCTTTACAACTTTTATTAATAAGAAATTGATTATACTACCTTACTGTTATGTAAGATAGATTATAAGTTTGTCGTAATATAAAATTAATAAACATTCAACATTTTCTTCATTGGTTGTGTTTGCATCATTGTTTAATGTCTATGCATACTAATTATACTAAAAGTAATATGTTAAGTAATCCACTTTTTGTCTTCAAATCTTCTGTCAGAAACCTGAGACTTACAGACATGATCTTGGACAAAACTCCATGTAAAAAAAAAAAAAACAAGGCATTAAGTCCGATTACCTCAGTGGCCAGTTCAAAACTTCAATCATTGCTCCCAATCTATTGATCAGAAAATTTCTTCAATTCATGAATGGCTGTAGCCCAACATGACATGGCATTAAGTTGCTGAAAGATGATGTTGAGTTATAAATGATGTGAGTGATAGCCAAGTATAGCCTACTTTTTTTTATCATTTTAAGATAAATATTGCTAGCCACAGTTTATTAATGAAAAAAAATAAATAAATAGGGCTTATTACTCTTAACTTATGCAAAACACCACATATTAATTTTAAGGCTTCTAACAATTAACATGGCTATTTAACATGCTCATTGCATCTAACAAGCTCCCAAATGATCTTTTTAAATGCAGGTTTTCAAGTCCCAAATTTTGTTATTCTGCTTACTTACCTTAACTGATAAATGAAAAATACAATCAGAAAAGCAGTTATGTTAAAATAATTTTCATCTAACAAATGATTAAACATAATAATAGCTAGCAAGATTCTTATGAACAATTCTATCCTGTTGAGTATTACATGGATGACCATGCAATGATATGTTATATTGCTTTCTAATCTGTATTGAACTACTCTATCTGATTTTATTTTCATGAACTAGACAACAATTTGTTCCTTATCTTGAGCATTTGTAGCAACTACTGAATGAAATAAGCATGATTTGTCTTGTCTATGAGGTGGCACCACACGTCACTTCCAAATGATCAAGAAGCCAGCTGTCTGTGAAATGTTGTCAATATTACCCTTTAATTAAAGTTACCTGTAATATTCTCAATCCATTATTAATATTTGATGTTGTAAAGCTCTTGTATGGACAATCTGTATATTAAATTTTAGTCAGTTGTGCTGGTTTATTGGTATTCCTCTAATTACTTTGTTTATACTTTTTTTAATTGTAAAAAAAATATATGTATATACTATAACTGATTTAAAAAAAAATGTTTAATCATTTAATATCAGAATTTTGTATAAAGTAAGTTGTCCATATTGAAGGTATATGACATTAAAAAGCTGTCTTTATTTAAATGAAATATTTTAATATTGAAAAAACGCTTACAAAAATGTGATTTTATTCAAATTGCGTAAGACTGAATAAAAATCAGTGCTAATTCCCTAGATTAGCACAAAAATTCTTAACATGTTTTGTGTGTTTTTTTTGTTTATTTGAAAGATATGGTTACTTTTAAATGTTTATATTTTAGATTATACATTTAATGTGTTAAGTCATAAAATGTTTGTACTGATTTTATAAACAAGTAATATCTAATAATAATTCATGAATTTGTTATTACTGTTGTACAAGTTGTAGTTATTTCAGGAAACCCAATAATTTTGTGCTTCTGATAAGAGTTGAGAATGCTTAACCCTTTCATTTATATTACAATAGGTGAAATAGAAAGTTCATCTTGAGTGTGGCAGGTTTTCAAAAGCATTCCATAAATTTAGAAAGAAAAAAAAATGTGTACCCCTTAAAGTTTATACAACAAATTTGAAAATTTACACTAAATTTATTGTGGTCTGGTTAAAATAATAGTATTTGCTAAAAATCTAAATAGTTGACTTATTTTAATCTTAACAGATTTATTTGTGTTTTATAATATAAAATTTCTCTGTGTTATGAAGAGAACATTTTGCCGAGTTATTTATTAAAATTAACATAAAATTCTGATGAATTCCGCTCATTAATAAATTAGTTCTATACAATTTTTTTTTATTAAAAATAAAAGCACCTTTCAAACTGATTTATTATGACTGATAATATATATGACTTCTTATTAGTTTATTAGTTACTCACTAAATGATATAAAAAGTTTGTTAAAGACTCCAAATCTGGTATCTGTAATAATCAATAAATTAGTGTCTGTGTAAAATTTAAAGACTAAAAATTAATCAATGAATTCTTTTCAAAGTAATAAGTATGCTACTTACTTCAAAACGAAAGAGGGACATTAAACCCTCTCCAATTGATCAACAATGCATATTTGTTAATTGATCAATTGTAAGGAAGCATGTGTACGAGATTTTAATCGTCATTTGAAATTATTCTGAATACATTTATTACATTACAGTTCTGAATGTATTTTTTTCTTACTGGTAATAAAATACATCTTTTAAATAATAATTTCATGTTATAGTGTCTCTTCTTGTTACAGTGTTTCAGATTACTTTTGACTTTGAAAGATCTTAAGATCAAATCTTAATAATTCTTATTATAAACAAATGTTTATTATTATGATTTGATATTATTTAAAAAAATACCATTAATTATCTTGTACATGGTTCAAAACAAAAATTTTTTTAATATAAAATATGCATCAATGAATTTTGTTTAATTTATATTCCATATATTATTTTTCAAATCAAAGAAAAAATTTGTTTCAGTTTCTTGTTACTTTTGATAACATGGGTTACAATTTTATTATAATTATATCAAATGATTCCTTGAAACTTTTTCTTATTTTTTTTTTTAAATTTATATTCAATTGATGCATTTAAATTTTGTTTCATCATAAAACACACAACTGCTATATAATTTTTAGTAAAATATATTAATTTTACTATATAATATGTGTTAGAAAAAGTAATTAATATACTCTGATTGTTTTGCAATTACTATTATTATTAGACTGATATTAATTATGTGAAACTCATTTTACTATAAATACTTTGAATTTTCTGATAACTTCATGTGCACTGGGTGCACATAAAGTATAATCTTATTATACAGGTTAACAGTATTTCATGTAATTAACAAAAAGGTATATAGAAGTAAAAAAGTGTAAGCCATTTTTAATTTTATAACTATGCTAATTAATGATAGAATATTTTGGACTTATCAGTTTTACTCGGGCTGTTTTTACCTAGGTACCTTTATTTTTATCATCTTTTATAATACATTATTAAAAATATTATGTTAAAATATGTTCATATATTTAATGACAACAGTCAGCTATATATTACCAAGTAGCTTTATTAAATTTAACTATAACTTTACTGAAGAAAAAAATTAATAAAGTTATCTTTATTGTTTGATTGATCAAAATTAAAACATATTTTAGAATTTTTGTTTGTACTGTGTAATTATAGATAATTCTTTATGTGTAAGATTCTTACTATTACTTTCAACTCTAAATCTCTGCCCATATATTATCTAAAATTAGGTCATGCCTTTTGATTTAGTTAATAGAGATTTTGATGAAGTTTAATTAGTATCATGTTACGAGAAATAACACAACATTATTTTACAAATGCTTTATTTAAATATTTAAAATAATTTCATTTAACAAATTTGAAAATAAATTGAAGTAAATCATTCCATGAATTAAATACATAAATAACAGTAACTATGAAATTTTAATCCTTTTTTTTTTTAACAATATACTAATTAAATCAAAATTAAGTACTAATTAAATCACAAAATAACTAATTAAACAAGTTTTTTTCCTGGAAAACTAACTTAAATTTTACTATTTTTATATAGAAAGTGTAAATATTTTTTGGTCATAAGTTCTTCATTTATTAATAATACTAAACTGTTAAAATTAAAATGATATTATTAAAAACTATAATAATAGTATCTGTGAATTGATGAATACTACTGTTTGCCTAAGGGAAAATAATTTGGATAGTAGCAAAATTATATGTGAATTAATATATTTTATTTAGATTTTTTAGATCTAACTTCTAAAAAGTTTGAAGGAAATGTTAAAAAATTTGTCTGAAAATTCAGTTACTTTCATTTTAACCATACTTACTAACCAGCTATCAGAAAATTATAATATTTTTGTCTTCTTGTATATTGCATGTAAGGATAAGAGAATTAATAAAATAGGATTTTTTAAACAAACTTTAAGACTTTTAAAAGATTTTCCTGTTTTCCAATTGATATTCAGGATGATATCAAAATATACTGCTATAGACTTTTTGACTCTTAGTTTATATGTATGTCATTAGCATACATAACAAAATGAGTGTTTCCTATTAAAGATTTTTTCAAATTTGGTAATTCAGACACAGATGACAAAATAATTTAAATGATAAAATATTATACATAATGCTGAATTAAAATCCTCTTCAGGATAAGAATTTATTTTTCTGTATAGCCTCCGGAACCACCATAAGGTATCACTTCAGAGGATGAATGAGAATGATGTGTATGAATGTAAATTTGTTTCTAGGTATTGTATCACGCAAGTAGTAAACATTTTTCAATGTCAATGTTTGTACTTTGTCTTCTGGGTTTGGGTCACCATTTTTGAATTTATTCTTTTTTCAATATTTCATCCACATTACGTATAAATTATTTTCAGCTGAATGTTTTTCACTTATATTGCTAGTCTGAATATCAACAAAAATTGTGGGAAATGTAAATCTCTATTTCTTTAATCATGTAGACAAAAATCCTTCATATAATATCAAGAAGACAAAAATGTCATAGTTTTCTGGCAGTTGTTCAACAGTAGTAATAAAATAAAAAACCATTAATTGGGTTTTTTTTGACATAACTGGATTTTTTTTTAAATTCCCAATTATTTTTTTACTCATAAAAGTTTTTATATTAAACTTTTATAGAAAAGGTGCATATAATTTCTAATAAGGTGTTCCTTCATTTCAAGATGATCTGGATATAACTTAGAAATGAAGCTTGTTAGTTTTTGGTAATAAAGGTTCATTTTGCTTTTCATGCTAATTTCTTAGAAAAATATTAAATTATAAGCATGAAATATTATTTGTAAATTATAATTTAAAAAAATTATAATTTTTTATGTAGTAACTAAATATAAGTAAACGTAAGTATTATTTTTAATAACGGTTAACTGATTTTATTATTAACTGTAAAAAAATTATTTATAAACAGGTAAATTGTGTACTTATATTTTTAACACAGCATAAACCACGTAATCAAAAAAAAAAAATCCTAAATAAAAATTTAGACCTATTTATTTACTTGATAATGTACAAATGAAGAAGTAATAATAAGGTAAGAAATATTTTTAGTTTCTGTACTGTGGTGAATTGCTACGTTTTTCTTTTAGTCATTTTGTTACTCCTCTGTACATAAATTTAGTTCAGAATTTAGTAACAAATTATATTCAGCAACTCGAAACTTCAACAGTACAGAATAAAAAAAAAACATTCTTACCTTATTTTTTCCTTTGTTTAAAGAAGTCAAAGCACTTTCAGGCCTAGTTCCATCTTCAGTGACATATGTATTTTTTACATATAACAAGTACACATAAAATAAAAACAAAAATCATATAAAAAAAGAAAATAATAGAACAAATATTTTTTTAGTCAAAGAGTAAATGTTATCTGTTTATAATGTATATCAATAAAATAATTATTCATTCTATCACTAATACCAATTTAATTATATTTTAGAAGAATGTACCCATGAAATCTGTCTGCGTAATAATGAGGATGGATTTACATTTATATTTGTAAATATAAATATTTTTCCAAGATTCCTAATTTCTTATTATTAAACTCATGTTCAATTTTTACATTTTCAGTTATTTCCAAATTATGTTCTAAATTGGTAATATCATCATTATTAATTATCAAATGGTCTGCCGTATTTAAAAAACCCCATTTTATTATTTTTATATGATCTAAAATGTTCATTGAATCTGTCTTTAAAGGACCTATTTATTTTTCCAATTATTACATTTTTATTTTATAAAAACTTGAAGAATCAAATTTATTTATTACTTTTTTCAATATTATAATATATTAAATGTTTTATTATATGATTATAAGGTTTATATTTTTTTATCATTATATGCACCAATTAAGTTTTTCACAATTTTGTTTATATATCAGTAATTTATACAATTTTTTTTTTATATTAATTATTTCATTATGTAATTCCTTTGTAATGTTTGTGTATTTCACAGTTCTATTTATCTTCTTTTTCTATTTAATATAATTTTCTGCGACCAAGGATGATTGGAAAGAAATAAGAAATTAGAAGTCTTGGAAACATTTTATATTTATAAACGTAAATTCAACCTCATTAATATTAATACACAGACAGAATTTGATGGGGACATTCTTCTACAATATATTTAAGTTGACATCAGTGATAGACAGAATAATTATTTTATTGATATACATTATTAACTGATCACATTTACTCTTTGACTGAACAAATATTTGTTCTATTATTTTTATTTTTCTTTTATCTTTTTGTATATAATTTTTGTTTGTATTTTATTTATTTTTTTTTAATCACTTATGATGGGCTTAGACCTGAAAGTGCTTTGACTTCTTTAAACAAGTATTAATATAATTTGTTATTAAATTCTTAACTATATAAATATGTACAGTAGTGAACAAATTAATCTGAATATTTTGTTTTGTTGTAGTAGGGAATTTTCATTCTTTGGCAGACTGCTTGCTGTTTGATGTTTCAGGTGGTTATGTTACTAGTTGATATACAAACAGAATTTGTGGTTTTTATGATGCTTTTATAATTCATTGTCAATTAATTTTTGGTGATGCGAGTTTCTGTTATTCATTTCCACTTAGTACAATGGATGTAACCCCCACAAAAGTAGTGAAAAGTTATTGCTCTGTCCCAACACACACAAATGACTAAAAGATAGATTGCTGGTGAGTGTAGCGTGGGATTAGGTACTGTAAATGAAATTGTGAAAAGATTTAGGAAACATATTCTGTCTCTCCAAAGAGAAAAGGAAAATTTGGGCAGAAAAAGAAAACCATGCCTACACAGGATCGATTAAAAATAAGAAAAAGTAAAATTAATCGACGATTCTCAGCTGTTGACCTTAATGTGGACTTTAAAGCCAGTGAGTGACACGTTTCTGACATGACAGTTCGTAGAAGATTTTTGGTAGCGGGAAGGATTGCTCTGCTTGGAAACCTAAAAAGAAGCAATTACTGACACAGGTTATGAAGACAAAAAGACTTCAATGGGCAAAGGAACATAAAGAATGGACTATTGGATGTGGGAGAAAAGTTATTTTTTCGGACAAAACTCATCATTTCTTTGTCCAAGGGGAGAGAGTAGCCTACATTTGTAAGTCAGCAGATGCGAAGACTACTATGTCAGCACACCTGCTTCCAAACACCCAGCCAAAAAGATGTTTTACACATGAAGGGTCAGGAGCACTTATGCCTGTGGATGGGTTGATGAAATCAAACCAATACATTAACATATGCCAAAGAAATATAGTTCTATTTGTGCAGAAGAACCCAGAACTCATTTTCTAGCAGGAACTTTCACCATTTCACATGTCAAAGGAAGCAAAAGAGTTCTTCAAAAAGCAAAACATTTGAGTGCTCTCTTGACCAGCGACTCCCCTGACCTAAAGCTCATCGAAAACTTATGGGCCATACAAAAAGAAGACTTGGGAAAATGAATTGTAGCACAAAAACTCAATAATTATACCCGTATTCTCAAGAATAAATAAATGAATGAATAATATCAACAATCACAATCTCTATTTTAATAATAGGACTGGACCTTATTAGTCCAGTGATACAGGTTTAGTTTTGAGATGAAGAAATAAAAAATCGTTCTATCTTTGTGGAATTGATGCCAAAAGAGGATAATGCGATAATCAAAAACAAAGGAGGACACAAACTTAATTTGAGTAAGTTTGACTATTAAACATTTTTCTTATAAAAATAAAATTCTTTGTTAAAATAATATGTTTGGATTAATTTGTTCACCACTGTGTGCGTGTGTGTGTGT
>JAAAKQ030472034.1:0-23461 GCA_010016005.3 Zanna intricata | reverse complement strand
AAGTGTGGTTAATTGAAACCCAACCACCAAAGAACACCGGTATCCACGATCTAGTATTCAAATCCGTATAAAATTTGTTTTATCTTACTTAATGTATATATATATATATAAAAAATATATATATGTATATTATATATGTATAACCAGACAATGTAATAATAATAATAACAATATACAACATAATACAATAATTATTGTCTAGTATATATCAGACAATAAAATTATTTAAGAATTTATGGTGTGGAGGGGGGGGGGGAAAGCTATTTTTATGTATGCATTACTCAATGATTATGCTCTTACTATTATAGGATACCTGATTTAATATACTAGCTCAACAATTTAGATAACAAATTATCAATTTCTGTTGCCATTGTAACAAAATCCAGATAAGTTTATAATATGTCTAAACAATCCGAACGAATAAATAATTCTTGTTCGACTCGTTAATTTTCTACTGATCTTCGACTATCGTAGTATATATAGTTAATTTTTAGCTTAAGTTTACATTTTCTTTTAAGCGATATACGAATTTTATTTTGCGTGCGCAAACTAAAACAGAGTAAACTGAAATTATTGTGTAAACAAACAAATTCAATCTACTTGTTCTAATTTATTATTAGTTACACGTGAATATTATTCGTAAGAGGAACGGTCAAAGCTCGTGCGCGAGTTTCTGTGACGAGGAGAAAATAATCGATAAAAATGCGAACGGAATATTAGTAAGTTGTAAAATAAACGAAAAGACGATATTTAAGTAAGCAAAAAACAATTTACGCAAATATAAATAAAAAAGAAAAATTTCTATTCTGAACATAAAGACACCCGTGGACTGAACTCCCACTTTCCCGCCGGAAAAGTAATTATAATTAACGGAATGTTATGAAAATAATTTATCTGAAATTGTAATATTCGAACAAAATTTTATTATCAGTTAATTTCACGTTCTGAAAACATTATCGACGTAATATATTTACAAATAATATCTTTAAATGTATTAAATTATTTATTTCAAAATAATAATCATCATCATCGATCATTATTATTAACGTTATTAGCGATCGGTCACAATACAGGATGTGGAACGGTGACGGTTTATTGATAAGCCGTGACTCGGCGGTACTGTGTTACGTTAACTCCGTTCGTTGTTATTCGCTTTCAGTTTAACTGGGCTCCAGTATCGCGTAGACCGCGCCGCAGTGAGGACGTGTTTTACATTTATCGATAATACATTTCGCGTACGCTTTAACCCGTATATCCGAACGCGCGGTAAAGATACGGTTTGAAATTAAATTAATTAATAACCGAATTATATTACGGCTCGTACAATTTTCTATACATTAAAAAGTATAATTAATTCGTTAATATGGACGGTTTAATTTCTAATCATAGGAGGGGTAAGCGATTAAAACGTAGCGAAAGGGAAATCGTACGTAACGTATTTTTTACTTTAAAAAACGGTAATCCGGGTGTTACGATAAATGATATCGCAAAAATAGCGGCGCATAGTACCGGTGTTAGTACGGCCAGCGTCTATAACATATTAAAAGAGTTCAAACAGAAAGGTAAAAATATCAGTCCGAAAAAAACAAGAGAACGACAAACGGCGCTTGAGAAACTAGAGGAATTCGATAAAAACGCTATAAGACGTAAAGTTCATAGCTTTTATTTTAAAAATGAACTTCCGACGATGGAAAAAGTTCTGAAAGCGGTGAACGAAGACAAAAGTCTACCCGATTTTTCTAGAACAACTTTCCAGCGCGTGTTGAAGAACTTAGATTTTCGATTCACAACTATACAAAGAAAACCCGTATTGACAGAGAAACAAGATATTATTTTATGGAGGTGCGAGTATCTCAGGAATATAAAAAAATTTAGGAGTGAAAATAAGAAAATTTATTATTTGGGAGAGACGTTGCTAGACGCCGGTTCAAGTAAGGAAAGCCTATCCGTCGATTTAACGGGGAAAAACGTTAATAACGACGCTTCCCTTCGAGGTAAATCTTCCGTCGGCGTTAAACGACCGCACGGTAAAGAAAAACGCTTGGCGATCGCGCATATCGGCAGCGAGACAGGCTTTTTGCCCGACGGTCTTTGGATGTCCGAAGCGGGATCGACTAGAGAATACCAGGAGGAAATGAATTCGGGTGCGTTTACAGAATGGTTCCGAAAAATTTTAGAAAAAGTAGAAGAAAATTCCGTGTTCGTCATGGATAACGCGTCTTATCGCTGCATTAAGACCGAAAAGTTTCCTAACGCGACTTATTCTAATCGAGAAATAATGGACTGGTTTCGAAACAAAAATATCGCTGTGGAAAAGGATCTTTTAAAAATCGAACTGATCAAACGAGTGAACGAAATTAAACGTAAATGTAAAACTTATAAAATAGACGAAATGGCAAAACAAAGGAACTGTGAAGCGCTCAGAATCCCTCCGTATCATTCCAACTTGAACCCGATAGAACTCGTCTGGTCTAGATTAAAGAGTTCCGTCGTATCAAACGATACATATTTTAATTTAGACGAGTTGAAAATTTTCGCACAGAAGGAAATCGAGACGATTACCGAAAGGAAATGGAAGGAGTATATCGAACAGGTGATCGAGAAAGAGGAAAACTTTATGCGGGAAGCGGATTACCTAAGGGAAAGTATCATGGAAAACCTTATTACAAACTTTAGCGCCGATAGCGATTCCAGCGAAGAAACCGTAAGCGCTTCGTCCGACCTCGAAGAATTCTACGCAAGGTCAGTTATCGCAGTTGATATTAATCTATTTTGTAACATATTTATGAATATTTTAGCCGGTATCTAATTTTTGCTTTTTCGAAATCGGTTAATATGTCAAAATATATAATTTTACATAACAAAAAATTAATTCAAAACGACTACACGATATAAATTAGTTTTTTATAAAATAATAATAATAACTACGCAAAGATTAATAGAAAATCGATCAGGGAGTAAAATAAGATCGACTCGTGATTTCATAGTGTTGTTATTAAACGTTGACTCTTTCGGCTATGTGTAAAATAACAAACTTTTCGTTGCACATCTCTAATCGGTTACATTTATAACATTCTTCCCCTTCTCTTCAAGTAATAATTAGTATACTAAGTTTCCTGGAGCGGCTGTAATATTTCTAAGGCGTATTCCTAATATTATCCAAAGAAAAAAATTTATTTAACTTGTTTTTCTTTCTGCGTATCTAATGAACCGATGAATGATTTCATCAAAAATTTTCTAAGTATATTTAAACCGACATTCCCTAAAAAATTATCGGATACGATATACGAATGAAGTTTCAAAATAGAAAATAGTGAACCTATTAAACGTGAAATTGTTAATATTCTGCTACACCTTACTCTGAATAATATTCTCTTTAACCTGAACAAATTGCCGCGTTTTTGTTTCCGGTTTAGTTTCAAACAATAATCGCTCGTAATTAAGTGTTACGAGTTACAATTAATGCAACAACAGTTTTGAGCCTCATTTCGTCGCCTCCTCGGAAATTTATTTTTTGTAATTGAATACATATTTTAAAAGCGATCAATTAATTAATTTGATTACAATCAATCGGTTTAAGATCTGTTAAAAATCTAAAACATTTCTTTTCCACAGAATTTCTAAATATTACACGGCTAACGCGAAATCATATTCGTTCATTTTGTCGAACTATATAAGTATCCAGACCGTCTACGGAAGAAAACTTAGCGATCCTCGACGATGTGTATATGAAACGACCTATTTCCGTACATTTATGCGAGGATTGCTCGTTACTAAATCGCTATCGGATCGCTATTTTTTATTTATCCATAAAAAACGAGTTAAATATGAGTCGCTTACGGTATTCGTATAGTAAAACTTATAAATAAAAAAAAAATCCCTTTCGGCACGCCAGAAGGCGGAGGCAGATTTCACCGGTGCTAGGGAGGGGGTTAAAAAGATTTCCACCTTAAAGTTATGAAAAATTTGAAATTTACTTAATACAATGGTTGCAGGTGAGAAAGGGTTCGCATGTTTTGCATATGATAAGCCAATTTTACAATTCCAGCAACATTTTGGTCATCCTTTGCCGTAAGGGTTGGTCGTATCAAAAATCGTTTTTAGGTAATGTTCAGAGAACTAACGACCACTTTAAACCGATTCGATACTCTGCCTATTCAGGAAGGTATGATTTTTTTTTTGTCGTTCGAAACCCTATTTTTTCCAGCTCCTGGGCCAACGGTTGGTGATATCACTTAGATATAGATAAGTTTTAGGCCCATATCTAAAGAATAGTAGGAACTTTAAACGAATTTCGATATTTTGCTTAATTACAAAGTTATAGCGATTTTTTTTTCTCGAAAAAGTCCCATTTCCACCCCCGTGGTCCGATTTTGCCTATTAATAAACTCGACCGAGATTTTGGGTCGTTATGTTTTTATGTATCACTTTGAAAGTGATTGGCGCAAAATTACAACAGTTATAGTGTCCACAAGAGGGACATCTATATGTATATATAAACTTTTAAATTGATGGTTTTTGGGGCCTGGGGTATGTGAAAGGAGAAGATATGTCCAATCATAGTACCCATTACAATACGTACCTTTTACCTAAAAGATTGTGTGATATATATATATATATATATTTATTTATAAAATAGCAGGAGTAATAGAAAAGAATATCGTCAAATTTCAAGATGAAGAAAATCTTTGGTACATTAATAATATTCTGGGGATTAAAATGTGTATTGCTTTGAACAGTTCCAAAAAAAGAAACGTTTTATTTATTTATTTTTTTAATTAACCAAATCTTGAAGAAAATTTTTCTAGACGCATACATAAAAATTTCGTTAGCATAATCCCCGGGACAAATATAATAAAATAACTTCATATAGACGTAGGTAATGAAATTTTTCTTTTGCCGGTCAGGAAAAATGTTTACGTTTTAAAATCTAAAAACGGTAGCCACGTTGAATTAATATTTTCTAAAAATACACATTCATTTGGTAGTTTTAAACTAGGATGGAGAGGAATTACACCGCTCTGACGACATCGTTGATTTGGGTTCCGATTGCATTAGGTTAGTTGTCTTTGATTTCCCTTTTCTCGTCAACATTATTTTCATCAGCGAGGATACTGCTAATCACCGGTTCGAAAAATTAATTTTTTCACCGAATTGTAAATAAATAAATAATTTATTATTCGTTATGAACTTATTTAGGTTTTTATATAAATAATAAACGAGAGGATTTGACGAGGCAAAACGAATTAAGGGGCAAGATAACGAATGAAAAATTGCCTAGTCTCTTACAGGAATCGAACTCCGGACCGAAATTAAGTTAGTCTGAATTTTTATTAAGCTTACGTGTCCATTCAAAACTTGTTATTTCATCATTTGATTTTTTCAGTTTTATCTTACCTTTGATTTTTTTAAGTGCTTTCTTTTACTTTATTTATTTTTAGAAATTATTTAATTTTTAAGCAAACAAAAAAATCGACAACAAATTTATCATTTAGAAATAATAATAATCCGTGCTTTATTATTTTATTACCGTCGTAAAGTTACCCTTCTGGTAACTTAACATAATAAGAGATTCTGTAAATAAGTATGTTGAAATAAATATTATCGTAGAAAGTGGTGGGGAGAACCACATACTGACGTTACCGAGGTCACTGAAATATCACTCACGGCTCCGCAGTGACGTCACGGAGCTCACCGAGTAAAGAGCGCCCGGGCTGTTTGTTGACGTTGGTAAATAACCGATTACACAATAAGAAATAATCGAACGTAATCTATTTCTTTTTTCGTTTGCTCTTGAAAATTATCGATCCGTTAAAAAGTAGTAATATTAAAAAAATGGTGGTTTGCGTAGTTAAAAAATGTCATAGCAGTAGCAAAACAATAGATCGATATTATACTTTTCACGTACTTCCCAAAAATGAAGAAATGCTGAAAAAGTGGCTGAAATGTATCGGACGACCCGATTTAGTTAAGGTGAATCACGTTAGGATCTGCTCGAAACATTTCAGTGCGGACAGTTACGAAAGGGATTTGCAATTCGAATTGATCGGTGAACCTAGAAGAAAACAACTTAAGAAAGACGCCGTTCCTACACTGTTTCTGCCGAACGAACACGACCGAGAAATTAAAAGAAAACGGAAACCCTTAAAGAAAGTACAAGCGAGACGTAGTCCACGACACGTGAAGGATACTCAACCCAAAAGGAAAACAAAAAATTCAACAAAAACTGTTGATATACACCTGGTTATGTAAGTAAAAAATATATAATTATTACTAACATTTATGGGGTAAATTTTCACAAGTAATTAGTAAGCAATATTTTTCCGTACATTAGAGGTTTAAATAGGATTGCAAATATCGTTTAGTTTACGATCGATCTTTCTCTTGTAAGCGATCGTACGAGGACCGTTTTTTATCGACCCCGTATCAAACACTCACCTTATCCTTCTGAACGGGTAAGAATATGCCATACGAATGGAAGTGTTGGTTCATCTATACGGAGGGAAGCGTCGTTAAAAAAAAAAGAAAAAGAGAAAGCAATTAATTATACAGGAATAAATATAAAACGCGAGAGGATGACGGGTCTGCCGCGATCATCTCTTCAATACAAACCCGCGCTTCCGAATGCGCAAAGCTTTACTGCGCATATGTAAAATAGTAAAGGATAACGAAACCGACAGTATCTCTTTCTCTTCTTCGCAGTTTTACACCTCTCTTTATTCTGTATCGCTTAGTCGAGCATATCGTTGTCAAGCAGAAAGGAAGCGCGTAACTCGTTCCGATTGTTAACGTGTAACAATCGATAGTTGGAAAATTTATAAGAGGCGATATGGTGAATACGTGTGCGATATGCAAAAAAGAACAAACTCTTATTTACGGCCGTAGCTTCCATAAGTAAGCGATAACTTCCACGATATAATTATATTAATTACCGACACGAGATTACGTCTCTAAATGTCTGAAAATTGTTTTTTAACGCTCTAGATTTCCCGATGACGGTGAATTAAAAAAGAAATGGACGAATGCTACCGTATTATATTCGGTTTCTAAACATACATCGATATGGAGCGATCACTTCGACGAACGTTGTTTCATAGAAACCGAAAGTATCCTCGGTTTCACGTTAAGGAAGTGATTACTCCCAGACGCTATACCGAAAAGTTTTAGCTCCTTAAATATGCGCAGATCAGTGGGCATTACCGATTCGAAGGATACTGCTTACAGGTGTAATGATAATTACTTTTCTTCTTTACGTCCGTATAAATATGTAAAACGGCACGTTCCGGATCGTACTTTTTATATATTACTGTAATCTTAAAATGTCATAACGAGCAAAATAATCTTTGTTCTCATTAACGTAAAACAAGAAGAAGAGCGATTCTTTCGTGCAGAAGTTCGAACCGTAAGCGATAGTGTGCAAATTTATCGGGCGTTTAACATTTTTACGTTCAACAACCAGCACTTTTTAACGTTTAAAAATCAATAGGTTTCGTGTCATACGTTTAATGTTTATGGCTTACGTAGAACTAAAAGTGTTCTTTCAGTTATAAATTATGTCTATTTTGCTAAGGCCTGCTTTTTTTTAAAAAAAAAAATATAAGATGTGGTCGTATGTAAATATTTAAATTGATCTTAATGCCTCGCAGAACGGGCATTCATTGAATTCTTATATGTTGTTATATTTCGATATCGATACAGATCTTGCCGTAGAAGTGGCATGGAACGAAACATGACGCATCATCGCGGGCCGCTTACGACGTACACTTCTAGATAAGCTGCGTTTTTGTCAGGGATCGCATTGCGTGATATCCGATGCGACGTAGTGGCTCGTAAGAAGAGATTCAAGACATATCAAGCTCATCCTTTGTAGGGATACGTGCCTCGGCTTATGTCGAGAGAGTTTATCGGGAACTTTCTGGAACACCCGAGCAAGCGAGACTTACTTTCTGGCGCGCAAGAAGTGCACATCTCAAAAGAGTGGAAAACATCCATCGAAGAACTTTTCCCAAGACAAACGAAAAGAGTTTTGGACGACTTGTTACTTAAGTAACAACTATATTTAATAACCGAATTTGCTTTACATCTAGTTGTTACTACATTTTTGACAAACCGCATGAAAAGTGTAAGTTGCTGAAGTGATATCGTCAAAGCCTAGGAAATAATCACGGGTTTGTACTCAAAACGCATTTCGTAAACCGATACGATTGTGCGGTTAAAAACGTTAAATAATATGAAATCTACCGTAAAGAAGAAAATCGACATTAAAGTGAAGCGAAGCGAATGAAAATCCGAGAAGTTTGTCAACCGTCTGAATGAAACACCATGCGTTACATTCGGTTGTTAAAAAATCGATCTTCTTGTTTTCAAAACGCCGTTCGCCGTACTACACGTTTGCTTTACGTATATTAAAGGACGTCGCTGTGGCTGGTACTAATAACAACCAAGCACGTCTTCTGTGATACTTAAAAAATCTAGTTTTTACTTATATTAAAATCAAGTATGTTGCTGTTTTACTGAGCTTGGTTGTAACTAGCTTTTTATTCATACAAACCCTAACAACATAATACGTAAAACGTAGTAGCATTATCAATGACTACTTTTATTCGCTTTACCACTTGTTTATTATGAATTATTTTCGATTCGGTGTAAACGAAACTCGAAATTAACCGAATTATATTTGTTGTTACAAGAGTGTTAGTAAAGTAACCGAGTTTTAAAAGAGTAGCTTAACCTACCGGGTCGGTCTAGTGGATAAACTCATAAATCAACTGATTTCCAAGTTTAAATCCTAGTAAAGATTTTATTACGGCTAGTAAGGCTTTTATACGGATTTGAATACCAGATCGTGGATGCCGGTGTTCTTTGGTGGTCGGGTTTCAATTAACCACACTTTCTCAGAAACGGTCGACCTGAGATTGTATAAGGCTACACACTTCATTCGCATTCACACATACCATCCTCATTCAATATCTGAAGTAATACCTTACGGTAGTTACGAAGGCTAAACAGAAAAAGAGAGAAAGATATTCTCATGAAAATTATACCCACCAATAATCAAGTTGATATCTTTTCATTTATTACAGTGAAATTTAAAAAAATTGTAAATTTCATTGTTACTCCATGTTTACTCTTTTAACTTTGAATTTCAAAAAATCTTTGTTTGATGTACACGTACACCGCAAGAAGAACATCTATACAAACGATATCAATTTATCTTCTGTTGTTTTTGATGGGCCTCGATGAATTTGTCAGCCAGGACTTGTTCTTTTAAATGTATAAAATACGTTCATATAAAGATGCAATATTACGCCATTTGTGAGACACAGTGTTGCCGATTGAAAACTACAGCCGAATACAGATTTTGTTAAAAAAAACTTTGTTAGAGGGTTCAATTTTAAATTTGTTGGAGATGTAGTTTAATGAACTGGAACTAAACGAAGATTTTGCCTCTTTAAACTGCGAGTTCGAAATATTTTACTCTGTAGTTATATAAGTAGTTTCGTTATACGAAATCCTTTTTTTAACACACATCGCGATAATGGAAAAAATCCGCAGAAAAATATCATACCTTATTTTTAAGTGAAATATAATAAACCGGTGTGCGACGGTCAAATTTGTTCTGATATTAACTGTTTTATTTTTACCGCGATTGTGAACGACAAAAAAGAGATAGATAATACCTAATCGAGGCCCAAACACAGTTATTTCAGAAGAGCTGCTGTTACTCAGTGCTAGGACGAATCGGAAATACTTTCCTTTTTTTTCAAAGAATCCGAGTATTAGCAAAATAACCGTGAATTCAGTTTTATAAGTAAAATTTTGAATCCCCACTTTTGTTTCCCTTTCGTTCATACTGAAACGAATCTACGACGCTAAAAATTTCACATTTTAATAAACCTAACACGCCTTTTCCTTTAAAAACAAAAATCATGGATATACCTATCATCTAGAGCGTTAAACTGATGTAATTTTCTTTTTAATCGGTTGTTGGAAATAATCCGTATTATAAATAAACGATCGATATTCTTTAGTGTAATGAAAAATCTATTTCCTACTTAATCTTTTTACTATAAGTTTTCTGTGCATTAATAATTAATTACTCGGTGTATAAAATACAGATAACACAATTTTATTTGGTGGTATTCAGTAGTAGCCAAATTAATTATGCTCGGAACAGAAATTTCGTCATTACCCGACCGCATGGCGCATTATACAGGAAGACTGTTCACGTTTGTTTCTTTTAGCATTTTTTTTTCTTTTTTTTAAATAAGGTATTAGTGTTCTTGTAACTATTGTGTATTATTTGTAAAATGTACTAATTTTATTAGTCTAAATATAATTTATTTAATATAATAACATTTTGTTAAAAATTAAATATATTATCAGTTTACAAGGTCGGACGTTAACGATGATTAAAACGAACAGTCGAGAACGCGAGTGTGCAAACGTTTAGTAATAACGTCGGTTCGAGCTTGCTGTTGGCAGGCGCCACCGCTGTTGCCAAAGCCCTGAAGTAAGCGATGAGCGAGTGTATTGATCACAATCGTCGCGTTGAAATTCGACTTATACGGTGGTCACAACATCTAAAACTCGCGTATATAACGTTCCACATACACGGCGGATTCACGCAAGAAAAAATTCTTAATACGTATCCGTTTTTGTCGCACGTCGTAACTGGGACGTTTAAAGTGAATACGCGATCTTCTTGCAGTAAACGGTCGGATAAAACGAGGTTGAAACCGTTCAGTGCAAAAAAAAAAAAAATGTATCCGTTTTCTAAGTTCAATCGTTGTACTAGCATTGTTACGCTAAAGGCTTATCGTAACCGGTATCGGTTCGGCTTCTGGAGCAAAAATAATAAATAAAAGAACATGTCGAAAAGATTGAAGTACGAAGCCGGTTTTAAGCTTAAAGTAATAGAATTCTCAAAAAAGACGAACAACTGTATCGCGGCTCGTAGATTCGGATTATGCGAAAAATTAGTGCGCGATTGGCGAAAAAATGAAAGTTTTATTTCGCGTATGCCGAAAACAAAATGCGCTCTTCGTTCCGGAAAGGCTCGCTGGCCGGAACTGGAGAAAGCTACGGCCGAATGGGTTTTAGAAAACGCAACTGACGGATTTAACGTAAATCGAACCGCTATTCGACTGTTTGCGCTTCGTTGGTCGACTTTAAATCCGTCTAAAGGAGATAACTTTACGGCGACGCCGAACTGGTGCGGAAGATTTACGGAAAGATATGGATTTCTATTCAGGTAGAAAACAAAAAGATCGTGATTTAAACGAAGTTTAATTTATATTAAAAATTACGACAAATTGAATCATTTCGGTCAAAGATATATAACGTTTTTGGAATAAAAGCTTTTCCATTTCAAAGCTCGATACAAAATAATATTTCAAATTAAATTTGTTTGGTTAGCGCGTCTCTTTTATTTAAAGGAAATAAATTCGACTAAATTATATCAGGTTTAAAATTATAAAAATTGTTACAGCCCGAAACTAAACCTTTTATCCGTATAACGTATTATTTGGATTTTCAATTATTAGTATTAAGTAAAATAAAAATAGATATGAAAAGTCATCAAAATTAATCGATCTATCAAAAAATGAATAGTTTACAATTTATATCATTAATATAAACAATATCAGATAAAAGTAATACAAACAGGCCAAAAATACCTACCGTCATTATCAATCAAAAACAATTTAATCTACAGTTACTGTCGGTACCTTTTAATCAGTAATTTATAAATATTTATTAATATTAGTTTGTGTCCGGTGTGGGTCGTTATGAGCAATGAATTGGAATATAATGACTACCAGTCGGACAGCGATTCGAACTGTACGGTCCATAAAAATAAAAAACCGCGAGTGAATAAAATATGGCACAAGAAGCCGAAAATCACGCGAAAGCCCTAAAATTATGGAAAAAGTGTACAGTACAATCCTTGGCCGGAATAAAAGTAATATAAAAGCAATATAGGCGAATTATATTTTTTATATCGTGCAGATGATGTGAAAGTATCGTTTGTTTGAAACGATTAATAAGCGTTGTAATTCTATCGACAGAATGCGAGGGTTGCCGTTAAAAACTACGAGTTTGTGCGTCAAATTTTTAATATCGGCATTAAAACAACTAATGTTATTTATACATGCTTTTCGGTGTCATAACCTAGCAGTATCTGAAAAATTGAAGTTAAACAATTTTTTAACATCGCTCAGAAAACAAGTTTAAATATACTCGCAATTAAAAAATTGTTTAAATTTTACTGTATTCGATTTGAATTTTTTTTCTCGTATATTATGCATTTTATTAGTACGTTTCACCTCTTTAAATTGTTCGCGAAACGTTTCATAAAGTTTAAACTATTCATTCTAAAGTTGTAGTATGACGGTTTTTAATCTTATTATTTTAAGTTAAAATGTGTGTTTAATTACAAACAATCCTGGTAGTATACTGTCGTAAAGCAGCATTATTGCTAAGCACTCGATGTTTTACAATATTAATTTAATGAATTGTGGTAAATAAATACATGTAATGCCGTTTTTTGTCTATCTCTTTTGATACTGCTTTTTGTATCCAGATTGTCGGATATCTTATTTTAACAACTTCTCTGTTATAAAAAAAAACAAACGAATTTAAGGAATTAAAGGGAAATGGTTTACGTAATATATTCATTAATTATCAGTAAAATATGTTTATTTTCTATTTTTTAATTTTATACTGCATACTTACCACATTTTTTGACATGAAAATCTAGTCAAAAGTAAATTTTCAGTTTGCAATTTTTGCAAACTATCTTCGATGCAAAAAGGCGGGTTGCAAGACCAAGACATTCTCTTGTTTTCAAGAGCACTGAACCCGGTCAACGATTTTTTTTTTTACAATTTTAAGGATTTTACTACATCTCGGAGAAACGGACGTTTTAGGCCAGCCGAGTTGTCTGCATAACTCGTACCCTAAATTCATTCCTTATAATTTTTTCTAGGTCCTTTTGATGTACTCTTATACTTTTCAAAAAGGGAGAAAGATGTTTGTCGTATTTAACAATACTGTAGAATACGCACATGAACATGAGCCAGCGTTTTGTTTTTTTTAGAAAATAAGGCATTAGATCAAGTACATTTGATCTAAATAATCGACATAACATTTCGTTTTTCCGGATATTGAATAATTATAAACAATATTTCTTGCGAGAATTCGGGTTGTTGGCGAAAGAGAATTTTTGGTTCAATACTATCTTTTATGGTTCGAACAGTTCTGGGTAAATATGTTGCTGCGGTAATGTATTTATTTATTAAGGAACTCGTGTAATTCATCTACAAGTGGACGGATGAAAGAGAAACAGCGAGTTCGGATCGGAGAATTCAGTGGTAGGTATGATATTGGATGTTCACGCCATATTCTCTTCCATTGAATGTAATAAGTCAATTTCATCGAATGTATAAAGTAATTTACCTCGCTCGCGTAATTACAGTAGTGTTGTAATTTCCTATCGCCGGATCGGACTCGTTTTGCGAGCGCTTGGAAGTTATTTTTGTTTTCTGCAGAGAAAAAAAAAACATTATCGTCATAGGATACAAAAATTATTAGATGATATTTAAACTCGTAGCGAAATAACTCGCTTACTGTAGATCCCAAGAATCTACCTTTCTTTTACTCGGATCAATTATTCTACCGATTTCAGATGCTCAAAATGCCGTTTTCAGCTAATAAAAACTACAAAAATATTTTCAACGGAGAAAACTTTTTTAATTTTATTTTTTTTAACCTCCGGGAACAGTGTTAGGCATCGCTTCAGAGGATGGAGATGAATTGATTTTTAGCGTGTGAAAATTGCCATGTCTGACCGGGATCCGGGGAAAACCTTAATTTCACAGTTATCTAAATTCAAAAACCATTTATTAAGACGGTATTTTAAATATTAATTTCATTTATAATATCCGCCAAATTAATAGAAATCACTGTATAAGTTGCAAAATTACATCGAACACCGTTGTTAATATACATTCGTAAAAGTGACATTGCGATCCAAGCAAATATAAAATAAAACTGGATACGACAGCTAAGCTATATCTTGTATTTATTTCTTCTAGGTAATCAGCCGACTGAAAGATTGTGGGGAGCGTATCAAAGTTACTGGTATAATCGCTTCAAAAGTATGCTGAAACTAATGAAAAGTTCAAGTATCATCTAATGATTTTTTATAATAATAATAATGTTTTTCCCGGCAGAAAAAAAAAACAGTTCAAAGCATTCACAAACTGAGTCTGATCCAGCGATAGGAAATTACAACAGTATTGTAATCACGCGGGCGAGGGAAATTACCTCTTGTACATTCGATGAAATAGACTTATTACATTCAATGGAAGAAGAATATGGCCTTTCTTTCGTAAAAATTAAGAATGTTTACCATTTTTGCCGGTACTGCAAGTTAAAATGTATATTCAGAAATTAGATTATATATTCCCCAAACGTAAATGGTGCAGTAAATGCCAAAATACTACTGTAATAATAGTTTTTGCATGACGGAATTAATTATCAACAGTGTTACTAACATTATTTAAATTACCTTAAATAAATATATATACTTGCGTTTTCCGTTTCGGTCAGGACCAAACAGCATTACCATCTGGACCCTTCTCTCTCGCTCTTTTCCTTTTTTGTTTAGCCTCCAGAACTACCGTAATGTAGTTCTTACTTCAGAGGATGATATGTAGATGCCTTTGAAGTGTAGGTCCTTGTACAATCTCAGGTCGACCGCTCCTGAGAAGTGTGATTAATTGAAACCGGACCACCAGAGAACACCGGTATCTACGATCCAGTATTCAAATACGTGTAAAAATAACTGCCTTTACTAGGATTTGAACCTTACAACTCTCGACTTCGAAATCAGCTGACTTGCGATTGCGCGTTAACTACTAGACCACCCGGTGGGCCGTACGGACCTTCTGTGTTAATTTAAATTCATGCGTCTGAGAAAAATAATGATAACAATAATTTTATTATTATCACTAATAATCAGTGTATTGTAATTTTTTTTCAAAATAACAATTTGGTTAGTACAGGATCCATTAATTAGGTTTAAGATTTCCCGTCGGCTTCGCCCAAGAAATACATAATCAAAATTGCAAACATAAATTACCATCATAATGCTCCTACATCTCATACAGATTAATCCAATAGGGTAGTATAAAAGGGCAAATAAATGTTTTTTTTTAACTTTATTAAAAAAAAAAGTGTTTTCAAACCCAAATCGGATGAATTATCTCGTTTAGTCTAACCGGAAATGGGGAAAATTTGCAATCGGTATTCGACATTTTTAAAATATTTTTTTTTGTGCTTCTTTCAAGATCGAAATTAAAAAAAATCTAAAAATGAATTTTTAGATATTAACAAGAAGATCACACACACACACACACACACCAAGGTGATAGCTTCATACGTTACAGAGAAATTTATTAAAAAAATCTTGTTATTCCATTCCAGCCCTTTAAAATAGGAATTTAAAAAAACCGTTTTTGTATACAAATTCTCGTAAATTTATCTTCAATGGTTGTTGCTGGGCGTTGGTTATAAATCGCTAACGACATGTTTTTTTATATATGTAGATAAATTTTTGTTTACTTAAAAGGGATTTTACTCCCCTTGAGAGCCCTAAAGAATTTTTATATAATTTTTTTTTTGTTAACATCTTTTATTTTAATTGTGTTTATACAGTCGAACCTCGCTATTACGAAAACCTAGATTTTCTACCGCACTGACATTTTTACTTACTGAAATGTGACATTTTAACAAAACTTCGTATAAATGTATCTCTGTTTAACGTATTCGTACCTCTACGTAACGAAACAGTGACATTCTGCATAATAAAATTAACAAACAGCATAAAATTTGCTGAATGTTTTTTTTTTTGATTAATGACATTTAATTTATTTATTTTCATACCTAAATTGTATATGTATATAAACAAGAAGTATTCCTGACAACAGTCAAGAATAACAGGTTATTCTATTTATCGAACCGGTAAAGCGAAAATTCCCAAGATTCTCATATAACCCATTTAACAATAAATTCTAACAAAAGATTTAAACACGTGTGTTTCAGTTACTGTCTCCCTGTACATTAAAGTAGGGGAATTTCCCGAAATCCATTAACTAACGCAGAGCACTGTGCAAACTTTTATTCATTATCTAAACAGACATTTATCTACGGTACGTAGACATAACAAATTCTTAGAAAACATTTAACGCATACTCCCTCTATTGTTCAGCGCATATATACAGTTCAGCGATAATTTTTCCTGGAATTAATTCAGTCGGTCTCTATCTTTGGATTACGTTATTCAGTACTGTTTCTTTAGTGTGCCGTTTACGATGTCAAAACGGAAGTGCCTTAGCGTACTGAAAAAGATTAGCGTTATATACGAAGTGGACAAAGGTGTAAAAAAGAAAGATATCGCTCGTAAATTTGGAATCCCGGTGAGTACTTTGTCGACAATTTTAAAAAATCGATTCACGTTACTACAACAACTAGACCGGGGTAAAGAAAATCTAGCGAGAAAAAAATTAAAAGGTAGCACGTACGATGATATCGACGAAGCTATTTTGAAATGGATGACATTGATGCGCGAAAAAAAACTTCCGTTATCCGGAATATTAATTAAAAAGAAAGCTCTGGAATTCGGTGCCGAATTAGGACATAAAGATTTCCAGGCGAGCAACGGGTGGTTAGAAAAGTTTAAAAAAAGACATTGTATTATTATCAGGTAAGTCCTTATCCGAGTTATATACTTTGTATACATACGTATAATATACTAGATTAATATGTAACGCGTGACAAAAAAAAAAGTTTACATTTTTTTCTACAGCGCAATTAAAAAACTAAGTTAATTTTAATTCATCATAATACGAGATAAAACGTTAGTAAAAAAAAATTAGACTGGGAACTCGTGTTATACCTATATAACAAAAACTTCTATTTAAGGATTCTCGATTGCATTGTATAGAAGTTCAGTTAAATATCTTATTTTTCAATTTACTAATACTATCGCACGAATTAAAACTTTTGATATGATATTTATTGTTTAATTCAATAGATAAATGAATAACCGTCCGTCCCATTGTTAGGTTGTTTTTATATTTATAAATTAGATAACTAGAGTGCATGTTTACGCTTGACCAGAGCGATATAACAGTTGTACTAAGTTATATTAAATATTTTGATACGTAATTATTTCATTTTTAAAAAGAAGCGGTTGATGTAACCCTTCGTACCAATAATTTTAAAATATAATTTTTTTTAAAGGAAACTTAAAAATCGGATTTATTGAACCTTAAACAATAACAACCGACGTAAATAAATTTAAGCCAGCAAATCGTGTAAACTTTTTTTTTCCACCTCCGGGACCACCGTCAGGTATTATCTTCAGAGGAGGAGATGAATGATTTGTAGCGCGTGTGAAAATGCCGTGCCTGACCGGGATTCAAACCCGGGACCTCCGGATGAAAAGCTGAAACGGTAGCGCTCGCGTCACGGAGGCCGGAATCCGTGTAAACTTAATTTATAGGTTATACTAATTAAGAAACTGAAGTGCTTCTCTTAACTAGAGTTATTACTAAAAGTTAATAACAGTGATGCTACGAAGAAAATCCGGCGAGATAAAATGTAAAGGGTAGCGTAGTACGTATGATGATATCGACCCAGCCCTGCAATTTGGAGACGCATTACGGCGTAAAGATTTTCAGAGAAATTAAGCGCTTTGACCGCTCACGCTTTTCTGTTCAGATCCAGGAGCTTGATAAATGGTCGCATAAAACGTTTCGAGGCATAAGTAGCCCTTCGTGGCACAGACATTCGGTCTTATGCTCTAGGGCGACCGAATGGGGTGGTGGCGGAATAAATGCCAGCAAACCAATCTTCAGAGAAATTAAAAATAAAGACATCGTTTATTCCATTATTTATTCTTTTAAATCTATCATTTATTCTATTAAATCGTAGTTCTTAATTTTTAAGCGCGAGAGATAAGTCTCTCTACTTTTTAAAAATTTATTACAGTAAATAACATCTTAGCTAATCTCTACTGAGAAGCGTGCCGTACTAATCGGTCTTAAATAAAATCAAATCAAAACTATCGTTTTGATGTAAAAATACGGTAGAAGATTATAAGGAAATATTCATGTTTAAATTCGTTCCGGAGGTTCGACGTTACCGATGGCTTGCTTCGGTAACAGACTTCGGCTGATACAGATAATTATAATTTGTTTCGTGACAATGTCTTATAAATTGATGGACGCAGGCCGTGGACCCAGAAAACGCCTTAAGGCCGATTGTTATGTCACACGGTTCGGGCGCCTTCGGATTTTTTTCGTGTGCGGGTCTGACGTGCAAGGCGTATACAAGCTCTCGCGACTGCTGTCGGATAGCTCCGTATCGGCTCGATACGGAGCTATCGATAATTTCAATTTATCGATGGAAATTTTTTGAAACTACAAAAAATGCATTTCCTTTTATTTGGTATACGATATTTTAACCTCAAAATAATTCATGTTTGTGATCATATGCGGTGACGGTGCCGGTGCATTCGCTCGCTTTCTTTTGATATTACTATCTATGGATGTAAGTTAAAATTTTCATGAAATTGTTTTAAAAATAAATTATTTCTAATTTACAATTTCAAATAAATATTAATCATTTAACTAATAGATTTACGGGTAAAAATGATAAATATATAATAAATAATAATACTAACAATTATTATTATTACCTTTACTTTTAATATAAATTTCTTTTAATGCACAATTTATGTTTAAAATTCTAACGAAATGTAATAATAATATAAATAATAAATAAATTACAACTTTCACATATCATTATTATTATTATTGATATTAATAACAATACGAATAATAATTATAAATATTTATAATGTATAAGCAGGGTGTATAAGCAGTTATACACCCCTAGCCGGCCTCCATAGCCGAGTGGTAGCGTCTCGGCTTTTCATCCGGAGGTCCCGGGTTCGAATCCCAGTCAGGCATGGCATTTTTCACACAAGCTACAATTCGTTCATCTCATCCTCTGAAGATATAACCTAACGGTGGTTCCGGAGGTGAAACACAAAAAAAAAAAGTTATACACCCCTGAAATACTTCTGTGAACCAAATGAAATACTTCTTGTAACCAAAATTAACTATCGCGTGGGAGGGGGTGATAAATTATAAAAAGGAAATACAATACTGAAATTGAAATTTCCCTAATAAAAACAGCGTATAGAAGTAATAAATTATTTTTATCGCATTAAAAATGTTATATAAATTCAACGAATTTTAATAACTCATTTTTACAGCAAATCAAACTGCAATACATGACAAGGAATCCGTTGCCTTTGATTTCGGACGGGACAAAATGTTTCAACGACGAGTTCATCGATAAGATATTTCAATAAAAATTAAGAGTAGAAACTGTATTTTTTTCCCCATAATAATACATATTAATAATAAAAAAGTATCCTTATTGTAAGAATTTTAATTATAATGATTTTAATGGCAGGTTGAAAATGGATCGGCCGTTGACATTGGTTCAGGATGACCCCGTTCCTTCAACATTCAGTACACCGATGGAGACGCAGAATAATTTGCCAATGCCATCAACTTCTTCAACGGCGTTCGCTCCACCTCAAATAATCCGTGATTGGAGAAAATCGGCTGCACAGAGACAACGTGAATGCAGACAGCGTAAAGCATTGGCGGGAATCGCAAAGCCGACAACAGGCGCTGCCAAATCAAATGCCCAGATACAGTACGAATACAGACAGCGTAAAGCGGCGAAATTAGCTCTAAAGAGCGAACCACTACAGTCGACTACAACGTAATAATAATAATAATAATATATATTAATAATAAAAAGTATCCTTATTGTAAGAATTTTAATTATATAGTGATTTTAATGGCAGGTTGAAAATGGATCAGCCGTTGACAGTGGTTCAGGATGACCCCTTTCCTTCAACATCCAGTACACCGATGGAGACGCAGAATAATTTGCCAATGCCATCAACTTCTTCAACGAACGATGCACCTTCAGTTATTAACACCAATAACACGTCAACATCGAGATAATACCGCAGACGACTAATTGGACGAATAATCCGATACCGTCACTACGATACTGAAGGTACGATCAACTATCAGCGCGAGATGGTATTACCATTTCTACCATTCCGTAATGAACTTTCTGAGATTCTTGATTGTAATAAATTTTTACAATTATTCAACGACAACAAGGACTTGATTATGGAACGACGTAATCTCTACGAAGCAAATCTCAACATCGACAAAGTCATGGCGGAGCTTGCAGCGATGATGATTTTACGAAATGAAAATGACGGTGAGACAGAATCACGAGCAGTGTTCGTAGAGCAAGTGTAAGGAGGAGAAGCCTCCTTTTTTTAAATGGAGGTATCTGCAATTAAGGAGTATTTCAATGAAGCCGTAGGCGAGAATAAATACTTTAAAAGAAAAAAAAATTATTATTATTGAATATAAGTTAAAATTTCATTAAAATAAATACTAAATAACAATTTTACCAGAAATTGAGTTTTAAAGCGACATCATATGATCAAAAAAGAGAAGAAATTTCAGGCGAGTTACACGGTCCAGTACTCTAGAATCCGTTTTTAATCCCGTCGATTCTCGACTTTTCTTCTCGCATTAAAAATTATAAATTTTTTAACGTAGAATGATGCCAGGTTTATCCCGACTTAATCGAGATAGATTCGATGGGAATTTTTGACGGCCGATTCCAATGCGAGATATTAAACTGTATAGAACATTATATAACATGAAGAGTGATGCGATCGTTTTTCTATTTCCTTTAACTTTATGATAATACTAGAACCGGTGTTTTAATTATCGTAACAGCGCTAATGTTTCTTTTCTTAATCGACTTATTTCATACTTTATTAATGAACCATTAGACCGAAGAAAATAACGAAAAATTAAGGATAATATTCCTCTGAATTAAATAAGTCGAATAGTAAACGATTGAAATGAATATTTTTCTAGCTTCTTTTACTGAACATTCTATTCTATTCGCCTTTTCAGACAGCGTTCGACCGATCCGTCCCAAGCGATTAGCTTCTGCTAATATTATCTGCCTGCGATTTATTTAAATTAAACATTAATATATAAAAGAACTAAACTTTTAAACTTCTAGGTAAAAAATTAATTAGGGTGAAGATAATAAAAAATCCAAATAGAATTGCGAATAAATGTTAAACGTAAAAATTTTGTATCGGTTTAGGAATACTAATTGAAAAACGGTGGAAATCGTTAGGCGGTTTTTTTTTTAAAAAAAAGAACATATCACAATAAAAAAAGCATCTGATCTAGGAAAACTAAACAAAAAACATTAATATATTTATTTTCACGATTTATTATTTTTGTTACTACTATCATACAAAGAATTTCTTCTTTTCCTAATAAGCAGTATAGATATTTAATTTAATTTCATAACCACGGATTTTTTTAAACACCCCCACGGCAACCGGACCCTCCGTCAGGCATTACTCAGTCGCCGCGGCAGCAGTCTCTACCCCCTTTTGGGGCAGTCTCATTGGGGTCTCCCCGGTCTCATAGAGGCGCCTCGACTTCCGCTTCTGGAATGCCGATGCGTCCCTCCATCGGGGAGCTACCCTTCCCGTCCCTAACCTCAAAGTTCCAGGAGTGCATTTCGCACCCCCTTCACTTTTCCGCGTCCCTCACATATCTCGAGGGTCTCTTGCATCATCATCGGGGAGTTCCGACCCATCCGCTCTTACGTGTGGACGGACCACCAGAAGACTCGAGACAGAAGAGCTACCTCCCTGGCCCTACACGTCGCCACGCTTCGGTCCCATGCGTTTTTTTTTTTTTTTTATGCATATGTATTTATTGTTCACTAAGTCATACGTACAGAAAATATTAAAAGTACACAATATAGTACCCTACTTGCTGTAATACAAATAATACGTGTTAATTTAATTTCCCAAACTGACGTGCAATTCGTTTCGTAGGCATTGCAGATTTTACACATTTACAACGTTACAAAACAATACAAGCGTGATGTAGAACTGTTTCAACATAGCAGATTAAAATAAATGAAACGAAATACAAGAACATAGACGTAAATACTTACGCTAACTTCAGGTACATTGTACAAGCAGAATAGGTAATGATTGTATTATAAACTAATCGTTGTATAGTGTCTTACGGCAAACTTTTTCAATTTTATGAATACTTTTATCGATGGTTTTTCTTTATTATATATTTCTCTAATCGTGTCCGTTGCCTTATATAAATTAGGATGGTGAAGTTAATTTCAAAATCTTAGTACTAATATCGGAATAACCGGAAATTTAGATTATAGTCGTCGAGAGGGGTGTTTGTGTGTGGGGGGACGGAGGTGAGGTTAACACACAATTAAAAAAAGAAATATTATATATTTACCGTAGATTAGCGTTTTGTTTCAGTTATCAAGTTATAGGTCAAAATAAGTAAATATAACTTACCCGAAAATGTTTCGAACGGAATCAAATCAACGTGGATAGCCATTCATCACCCGACCGACTTGGATTTTCAGGAAATTTGGTACAATTAACAGACGATATTGAATTTCAGAACTACAGTAAACCGTTCTTTTATTTTTATTTTGGAGCCCTTCAAATTTGTTGGAAAATAGCAAATTCTGACTTGCGGTATTAGTGTTCGGTTAACACAACTTTGTTATTTGTTAAAGGTAGGTTTATCTCGTTTTAAAGCTTCTTTGATGCTCTTTCATATGATAAACAACAAACTTATGTTTACATAAATTTTGATTTCAAGGTCACAACTTTTTATTTTATTTTGAAACTTGTCTTTTTCTTCTGAATTTCAAGGTTTACAGCAGATCTGAAATTCAGTATCATCAGTTAATTGTACCAAATTTCATGAAAAATCCCAGTCAATCAGGTTATGGGCTTTGTTGGTTTAATACGGAGTAAACGGATAGCACATAAAAACAAACAATCTGTAAACGTACCTGAAATAAAAAAAAAACACAAAAATGATTAAATTGGTAATTATGTAACAAAAAGGGCAGAGTAAATTAAAAAGAAAAATAGATAATATTAATTATAAATATTTATTCCATTAACACACAACACATTATATATGTAATATCCCTCCTGTGTGTGGTGTGCCTGTAATCCATTTCGTCTAGTGGTAGGAGTAATCTTCTGCGCTGTGGCGCACAGTGGTTCCAAACCTCAAAAAGGTGGTCAAAAGTCAGAAACATGTTATACATAAGTTATCTTCGAGTATTTAACAGTTTTTGAGGTCGCTAAATTGAAATTTGATACTATTTTTCTTAAAATCATTATAATATACTCAATGACCGAATGGCGGTCACAATATGGCGGACTAGCAGTTCCAAATCAATGTAACCC
>JAAAKQ030472023.1:0-23463 GCA_010016005.3 Zanna intricata | reverse complement strand
CCCTCAAAGGCAACTATATTGAATAATAAAATCAAATTTTATCAAAAAAAAGATTTTTTCTATGTTAGCCTATGAACTTTTCAGCTGTACTGTTAACAAAATTAAGTTTCAAAAAGTAATTTTTCATGATAAATTAAGATAAGAATAATTTACAATACTTTCAACTTTAAACACAGACAGGATAATTTTAATATGTAAAAAGATGACACAAAGATCATTCATTACTCTAAAGTCAACAAATTTTTTTCATCAGAAAATATAAGATGATGAAATCTATCTAAATTGCTGCATATATAGCAGTGCTCTTGTATGGTGCAGTTTGGAACTACATATTTATAACATATTATAAAAACATAAAATATTTTATTTAATTTGAATACTGTTACAAAACGTAATTAAAAGTAAGAAATTAAACAGTAACTGAAAAAACTTTACTTCATGTAAATTAGTAACTGTTAAAGTAAAATGTATGCAGCATCTGAAAGTAAGTTTATATAGCTATATATGATACTAAGCACTAGACTATTATACTAAGCACTAGATAGTAAGCAGATACTATGCACTAAACTATATATGTTATTATACTAAGCACACTTTTTCATTAAACATTAACTGAAAATCTTAGAAGACTTCATATATAATTCACAATTGCTAAAGTAAAATGTATGCAGCATCTGAAGGTAAGTTTGTCTATAAAGCTGTATAGAATATTTTTACAGCTGAAAAGATTAGAATTTTCCTGCTAAGGGTTTTTTGAAATATTATTTATTTATTAAACTAATCAAATTATATTAAAGAAGATTAAATTTGACTTTAACACTGAAATGATTTCAAAAACATACTAATGGAGTATTACTGTGAACAGTTACTAAATTAAAATTATAGTGTGAGAATATTGTATCTGTTGATCAATAATGATTGTTACTTTATTACAGAATTTAATTCTGAGAAAATTAGTGTAAGTCAATAAAAACTTTTAAAAATTTGTTTTTTTTTATTGAAGCAAAACAATAGAAAATAGTACATTAAAATAGTAAAAACAAGTAAATTCAATTTTATTTACTGATGAAGCAAATTTTATGATAAATGGAGTCTTCAATTCTAAAAAAACATTTTTGCAGCGAAGACAATACATATGGTACTGTGGAAACTATTTTCCGCCAGATTTCACATTAATATTTGGTATGGCATTATTTATGACTTCTGGAACAGTTTGTTCTCAATGAAAAACTTATGGAAGAAGCATACGTTCATTTCTTCAAAAATAATAAGCCAGCTTCAGTGTAGGTACTTTTACAAATTAGATTACAAATGATTTTCCAGCATGATTGTGCATGCCACATTTTTCTTTTGTAGCTAGAAATCACTTCAATTTCTGAAGACATCTTAAAATCTTGAATTACATCAGATATCTTAAAACCACTGCAGTTTCCGCCAGGCAAAATCTTTTCAAAGCATTTCCAGATCGATGTTATTTTTACCAGCAGAAACAAGTCGTGAAGTTTCTCCAAGGAACATCTGTATATGAATCAAGCTTCTCTTTCTACAAGGTACTCGTATAATCGTTATGACCCAACACTTTTAGCTCGACACATTTCCCACTGTTCCAAACACTTGTACAAGTCTTGCTTCAGAATGGCATTCAGTTTTGCTCTCTTGGTGATGCTTTCAATTTGGAAAAAGAGAGACTGTCGTCAGTAGACATGGGGAATTAAATGTTTATTTTAAAAATTCTGTAATAGGGGGAACAGGTTACAAACTTGTCAAGTAAGGACTTCATAGTTAGATGATTTCCACAAGTTTGGTCCTCTCTTTTGCGGTAAACAGAGCAAATGAAAATGATGAAAAAACTTCTTGATGATAACATTTATCAATTGTTCGATCTAGAACCTATTTATGTATCAATTTCAGGCAATAAAAAAAAAAACCATCAGTTCTCTGATTTTCTATGATAATATTTTTAACTTTTCCTGTATAAAAAACTTCAGAAGAAATGAAATTCTGGATACTTTTTGGATGTTCTCAAGAAAGAAAAACAATGTTCTTTCACTTTTTTACAATACAAATGTTAATATCATTTTTAAACAATAGTTTAAACAATTTTTAAACAATAGAAAACATGTCTCATCATAAAAACTGCTGGTAGTCAATCAACTATTATTCAAAATGCTACAGATCCTAGGATAAAAATTTATCTTATATTAGATAAGACAAATTTTGTATTACAAAAAAAAACCACTGAATGATTAGGGAGGATAAAGACAATACCTAAAGCCTTATATGAGGTCGTTCAAAAAATACGTAGACTATTTGAATTGATCGTGCCCAGTTGGTTGCAGGGAAATCCGCTTAGTGTCGCATTCTTCATACAGACCAGCGGATTATAAGGCAGTTTGCCGATCAGAAATATCATTGGTTGTTGCTTAGCTACGCAGTTGTTTGTGTCATATGGTGGATTTTACAATGAGTGAATTGAACGAGCAAAGAGTTGCTGTGAAATTTTTTGTTAAACTCAGAAAATCTGCAAGTGAAACTTCTGATATGCTCCAGACAGCTTACGGCAATGATGCTATGAAGCATGTACATTTTAAAGATGGTCGTCAGTCAATTGAAGACGTTGAGCGTCCTGGACGTCTTTCCACCTCAACTGACAACTCACATGTCAACAAAATCAATACCATGGTTCGGACAAATTGATGACTTACTATAAGAGAGCTTACTGAAGAGTGTGAGATATCAGTCGGATCATGTCACGAGATTTTGACCGCAAAATTGAAAATGCACCGCGTTGCTGCAAAATTTGTTCCACGCCTGATGACAGACAACCAAAGAGCCCGTCGCACCCAGACTTGTCAGGAATTGCTTGAACGTTCAGAGGATGATAAAAACTTCTTATCAAGGATCATAACAGGTGATGAATCATGGTTGTACAGTTATGACATCGAAACAAAGGTTCAATCATCCCAATGGGTGGGTCAAACATCTCCCAGACTGAAAACAGCTCGTCAAGTTCATTCCAAGATCAAGGTGATGTTGTTAATTTTCTTTGATGCTGAGGGTGTTGTCCACCACGAGTACCTCCCCGAAGGCTCCATAGTAAACCAGATTTACTAAATCGAAGTTCTTAAGTGTGTGCGAAACACTATCCAGCAGAAAAGGCCAGAAATGTGGAAGAGCGGTGACTGGTTTTTTCATCACGACAATGCTCCAGCCCATTCAGCCCTTAAAACTCAGGAGTTTTTAGCCAAGCACTCCATCACTGTTCTTCCCACCCACCCTACTCACCTGACCTCTCACCTTGTAATTTCTTCTTGTTTTCCAAACTCAAAAAAACTAAAAGGAAGAAGATTTGAGACGATATCTGAGATCAAGGCAAATGTGATGAAACAGCTGAAGAACATCACAAAAAAAGCATTCCATAACTGTTCCAAAAGTGGAAACACCGTTGGGATAAGTGTGTACGTCGGGGAGGGGAGTACTTTGAAGGGGACCCAGTCATGTAAGTTATAAATAAAGTATATTTTGTTTCATGACGTTTGTCTACGTATTTTTTGAACAGCCCTCGTACATAGAGCCAGAACAGTTTAAATATACAATTATAGGTATCACTTCTCAGAAACAAATAATTATTATTGAACAAATATATAATTAAGATTATCTTTCAATTAAAATATATCACACCACCATTTTAAAAATAATTCTTAAACCTTAGCCAACAATTACAGAGTGCTTTCATGGTAACATGCCACACTGCTAGCAGTAAGACTGCTTATCTCCATGAAACCTGAATACCACCAAAATGTTTTATTTTACAAAGTATAACAATTTTTTTTTCTTCACTTATATATATAAAATCATAGTTGCTAGCTAAGATTTAAGAAATAAACAGACACAAAATCTCAGTTAATACATTTTATACAAAGCTATACATGCAAACACAAATTTAAAAAAAAAAGTGCTTAAAAAACAAGAAATAAGAAACATGTAAATATGTACAAACACAGTGCTTCATAAAAAGATAAAAACAAGTAATAAATAAGAGAAGTCAAAACCAAAAAAAAGATGAACAGATTGGATAGGAATCTCATGGCAAAACTAGTCCTTTCAGTAAGTTTCTTATTGAGAAGAAAAACATTTAGATAGTGCCAAAACCTATAACCTGATGGTTTTATAACTATTATGTTTTAGGAAGTAGGATACTGAATATTGATGGGTATGCAGTCAGGAATTACTGAACAAAACACATTTTGTATACTAGTTTCTAAAGAAAATGGCAGTTAAAAAGTGTTGAATGCAGTTACATGTTTTCATATAGAAGTAAAATTGACTAATAGGTGCAGTATTAATATACTTTCAAAATAGATATATATTTAAAAAAAATAATACTAATAAATCTGTATGTAATATACTAAACACTTATATGCACAGGATATAACAGAAAGTTCTCCCAGGACCCATCAATAGATTTTCATAACTTAAACTACTTGTTTTTTGTGAGTTATGGTTAGTAAAAGATTTGCCTGGATTTCAGCCACTCCAGTGAAATGAGGTCATACTGAAATTTTTAGAAGATTAATTAAGGGAGCAGAATTAATGATTTCATTGATCTGAAAAATGAAAATAAAATATATTCTACCAGAGTTTTGAGAAATCTGGGGGTGAAAACCAATAAATTGGCATAAAAACTGTTGTTTATGTTCGATGGACAATTAACACAAGACTTTTCATCCTCAGATGCAAAAATCAAAAGCCATTGGATCAGGCAATCATGATGGGAAGCAATGTGGAGCTCCACCACTAGTCCATGTCTCAGGAAATCGATGAATTCAGGTGAGTAGAAATGGCATGAGAGAAGTGGAGAGGCGCACCATCGTGCTGGAAATATACTTTGCATCTCAGCACTACAGGAACATCAAGCAGCTATAGCCAGATAATATGAATGGTCCAAACAGGTGATAGTGAAGAAGACAACTATACATTAACATTACATCGGTGTTGAAAATTGCCTTCCACCGTTTCATGAGGATTTCACTTTTGTCTTTGTCCAGTTGTCGATTCTTATTCCACCAATTGCAGAACTCCAAGTGAAGTGAACCATCATCTGGATGTACATGTGGAACTGGCTGTTTATGATAAGAATAAAACTTGTTTTGTTTAAGCGTCCTCAAAATCATTGAATGCAAAAGTTTGATGATTAGAAAGATGTTATGTACTGATGCCTGGACTGTGCTGATCTGCATTAATAATTTTATCAATAACAGCATTGCACTGGGACAGATTGTTCATCACTAGTATGAATATTACATAGTGAACTGTTTCCTGAAGATTGCGAAAAGTTGTGCTAATTCTTTTGGGATCTGAAATTCTATGATTCAAAAAACATACTTTATATTCCACTGCAGTAGCTGCAGCATTACCATTACACACACCCCACACCACCATATTACAGCATTCCTCTGTTGTAAATAAGTATGGCAGTACATCAATGGCAAACTAAAATTTGATGGTGTTCAAACTAAAATTTTTAGAAAACCTTTACTAATGAAAGTAAGTTCATAGTATCCAATACAATTAATGTGCCTTGCAGAATGATTTAACAGTATTGGACATTGTTGATCAGCTGACTTCAACACAATATCATTTCACTAGGGTATCTGAAATCTGAGTGAAATCTTTCACTAGATGTAATTTGCTTACAGAGTATTTTAAGATAAATGTTTTATGATTTTTTTCCATTTTCAAAAGTAGATAGGTTATGAAAGTGCCAGTAGAACTGATACACCATACATATATATATATTTATTTCAAGCAATAAAGCTATGATAAAATGATACAGATCAAAATAATGACTACAACTAAATAAAAAATATATAAGAAATTAAAAATTAAAAGAAAAATGTAGACTAACAGATTGAAAAAAAAATTAAGAAATACTAAAAATGATAAAATGAAATCAAAGTACAAACAACTACTACTAAATAAAACAAATATATGTATATATATATATATATATATATAAGAAAATAAAAATGAAAAAAAAAAGTAGACAGAGTAAGAAAAAAAATTAAGACATACTGACAAATTAATCTGATAAATCTATAAATGTAAAGAATACAGAAGAGAAATTCTGCACCTAAAAAAAAGGGATAGATGCAAGCTACAGAAACAATTATTAGCAGTGCATATTTTTTTTTTTTAACTTATGAACTCACGGTTGTTTATGAATGACTTCTCCGACAACACTGAAAATATAAAAAAGAAGTTTAAATTTGATTTGATTTATTTGTATTTAATTCAAAATTAAATTTTACACAATTTCTTATATACTAGTTAGATGCAAATGTACATTAAACAAGGTTTTTTCTGAAAATAAAATTGAAAGTAATTCACAAAAAAATCTAAATGTGCAGTTTGATTGTTAAACAATCATTAGCAGATAAAATGGAACTGGTAAAAGCAAAATTAAATAAAAAATAATAAATAAAAAAATACAATGAAAACTGTGTCAGAGTGGCATAAGTGTTTAATTGGGGGGTGAAGTTGAGCGCCTGCTTGTAGTGCCCCGTGTAATCTAAATGATCAACAAGTGGTTCGCCTTAAAATAAGCTGACTAAATTAGTATGGCTCCAAACCTTGACCAAATCAGCTCTTCTCAAGCTCTGACAATAACCTCTGCATTATTAATTAGAATGCAGTAAGCCTGAATAACAGTAAATTTTTAAAATTCAAATGAAATTTCTCCCAGGCAGATGTGGATGTATATTTTATTATTGAAGCAGGGGTTGCTACAGAAACCCCAGAATATTACCAGACTAATGGTTATGCTGTGATGTGACTACACTTAAAAGATCCCGCCAAATAGCATCAGGAATCTTCATGGGAATATGGAGCAGCCTGACTGTGAAATGCAGTATAATGCATGAGATAGAGGAAAATGACACACTGAAGCTAGTCATGGTTGACATATGAAAAAATCGGCAACAATTCATGGGTTTTAGCTGGCACAATCCTCCGGGAAATTGTCCTTCTACAAACCCCTGGTGAGAAACATTCAAATGAATACCATTCTCATTGGAGACTTCAACAGCTCTTCTCCAAGATGGGGTTACTCAAGACTGATGCCGTCCACTAAGTGCCTTGAAGAGATGATTGATAATAATATTCTGGATGTTGCGGATACACCACTTACTTTCCTCACATACTCAGGACAACTATCATGACCTGATATGGCTGTTATCCACCCACACTTATCTAAAAAACCAAAGGCCGTGTTGCTCAACGACAGTGGTGGATGTGGTCACAGAGCGCTTCTAGTCACCGCATGCCAACTCTGTGGCCATGAAACTATGAATGCAGACCACCTGAGAACCTGCAGAGCTCTGGGCCACTCGCAGAAGGATGATGAAGGCCCAATTTATACTGGTTAACATGTCACAAGATGGCTCAACAGCCAAGAGTGGGGTTGCCTAGTAAATAAGTGTTTAATGCTTGCTTTCCTGTGAAAGAGAGTAACATCTCAAGGCTGGGTGATTTTAGCACTAATGGTCAACCATTACTATCCTTAGCCATCATTCAGTTTTGGGGTTCTACTTATCACATCTGTTTTTTTGGTTTAGCCTCTGGAACCACTGTAAGGTATTACTTCAGAGGATTATATATATGAAGTGTAGAGTCTTGTACAGGTTGACCATTCCTGAAATGTGTAGTTAATTGAAACCCCCAAAAAAACACTGGTATCTACGATCCAGTATCCAAATTCAGATAAGTAACTGCCTTTACTAGGATTTAAATCTTAGAACTCTTGACTTTGTTAGTTATCACATCTAAGGCATCCAATAAACACACACATAAAGAAATGAAGCTGCTTATTAAACCAAAATCAACGTTTCATTAGATATCTGGATTACTCTACAATATTATCATACAAAACAGTCAATAATATAGAACTGAAACCACCACTTTCATTAAAATTTTAAATATTTATAATTATTATTTCTTTTGTATTTATATTTTATTAAGTTTAAGTTTTGTATTAATTTTTACATTAGCTTATTCAGTTGTTGCAGATGATTGTTTAACAATTAAAAGCAATTTAGTTTTATATTTTTAATTTTTTGAAAATATTTTCGAGTCTATTAAACGCTTCAGCATAGCTTTCTGTTTTTTCTTTATCTGAAAATGATCACACATTACATTGGTGCAGATCAGATTAATTGCATTTAACATTTTTAACTTCCAATTACACTTAAACTACTAAACAAAAAAAAAATAATTTATTAGACAATATTTTGGAAAATTTCTTCCCCTAGTGGGCAAAGTCCTGAATCAATTTTACTTTAAAATTTAGGAGTTGGTATTTATCATAATGAAAAAGGGATTTATGAATCTTTCTATGGTTGGATACATATGAAAAAATTAATTTGGCTATTTTGTTCATGCAGAACTAAACAAGGAATTAAAGTACAGAATGGTATAATGACCTCATCAATTTTTTTTTTTATGAAAGTTGTTTGGATAGTTTTTGAGCATAGAAGTAAATCCTAGATAATCAGTAAACACATGTAATGAGAACCACGATCCTAATCACCTATCTAACTACCAATAAAATATATTTTGAAAAATTCAAAATTTTACCAAAAAGTTTGCAATATGAATGAATTAGGCTCTATTGGACTGTACTCTGATCTGCAACAATAAGATAAACATGTAAAAACAACTGTTTTGAGAGCAATTTTTTTATTTTACTTTAAAACATCAAGCATGTGTTACAGCATTTAAAACTATACTCATAATTTAATATATCTGATATTTCATTCTGGAGGGTAATAACAAAACTCTCCTCCATAATGAAAATTAACCCTTCCTGGGCTAATGATGGATATATTCAAACGTGTTTGAACAATAAAGGCAGGAGCTGGATGTAGCACATGTTTTCTATTTTGTGGACAACTAGTGGATAATTCTGAATATTTACCAATAAACACATTTTTCTTTATAATTTGCTTTTACATAAATGATTAGAAATATTTATATACCGATGCAATTAATGTTCTTCTAATTCTAGGCAAGGATTTACAGCTATAAAGGCCATCTCTCACATTCAACCGTCAAACTCTTCTATCCCACCAACTTTCCTCCTCCAAATTTCTCCACCATTCCAGACATCCACTGATTTGGAAGTCATCCATGTTTCCTCCTCTCTACATGTACTGTATTTACTGATGTTCTTAATTAGTAAATATAACCCATTACATCATATTTCTATGAAAGTCAGTGAAATATAAACTGGAGTTTTGTTTTTATTAGTATAGAATTAAAACACAAAACATATTTACTGCCTTTTCTACATAGTCTCCCTGAATTTTATATAATTTTCTCCATGTGAGGGGGGGGGAAATTGTAGATCCTTTCTTCATAAAAAATTTGAGGACATGTCATGAGGCAGTTGACATTAACTTGTGGAATCTTCGTCAATCCTAGTGTCTTTAAAGCCAAAAACAAAAATAAATTGCAGTGGGATCAAAGCTGGACTGTTCAGGTGGTTCTAAATACCAATTTATCCTAGATACTAATAACTATGTGAGGCCTGGCATTTTTGCAAAGAGAATTACATCTCTGATTGGCTGATGGCACCTTTTGTTCCTATAGGCAGCTTTCACTTTGTCTAAAAGCTGGCAGTAGTATGCAGAATTTTAGTCTTTATAGGGCAAGGCTTTCCACTTCATGCTAACTCCATACTCTCTATAATCGATTTAGAGTTGAAAGTGCAATGATGTCTCATCACTTGTGACTATTAGCTAGAAATATTATTTTCCTTTTATCAAAAGCAAATCAGAAGCTTTTGGCAAATTTTCTATAACTCATGTTTCTGATTTTGGTACAAAAGTTTTGGATGCAGAACCCAAGGTGCAATGAAATGGGCACTTCCATGACATGCCCATTACCACATCAATTTCATCAACTATAAGGTGCTGATCGTCTTCAATGAGGTCACGAATCTATTAAATGTTCTGTCATACTTGAGCACCTATTGTGATTCATTTTCTAAATTTCTTCACATCCTCCAAATTTGCTGACTCAGTTGTACGCTTTGGTTTGTGAAATCATACTCCCAAACTGTGCATACAGTAGTCAGGTTTGATGCTCATTCACAAAATACTTCATAATACATAATATGCAACAAATGATGGAACCTCTAGCTTTGACATTCGGTAAAGACATGAATGCGGAGGCAGTCAAGCGTCCATCCTTTCCTCACATTTTCATTGTCAATAATCCTCCATGTCATCCCACTCATTTTCATATGTGGAAGACAAAAGTCCAGTTTATGTTTGGCTAATCTTTATACACTGAAAAATATCTTCTTTCTTTTACACCTAGCTTTCAATAAAACTAGATCTATTTATTAAAAATAATATTCATGACAGAAGATAATTATGTATTTATTGATTCTGATATTATTTATCGGTTTCAGTAATGAATTATTATGTTGGTTACAATTAATATACTAATTAAATTTATAAATTAATTTTGCATTTAAGTTTTAGTAATAATAAAATGAGCATTCAAGAAGAGAAATTTATGAAAATATCTGAAATTATATTGAATTTTTAAAATTATTTTGACAGTCAATATAAAAAGCTTTTTCATATATATTATAAATAACATTGTAATAAAATCTCAGTAACTACTAATAGATATATGGATTATTATTTTTCATGCAAAAATTTAATATTAATGAATAGTTTTAAATATTTGCTATGTCTTTTTATTAAATATTACTAAATTCAATTTAAAATTGTACCAGGATCACCAAATAATTATATATATATACATACATATACACACGCACGCACACACTCTTAGCCCAGGAAGGTTTAAAATAAACATCTTACTGATAAATATAATCTACTTTCAAGCTTCTGGAAGAGTTTACTTAATTTTTTTACTTTAATATTAACAAATTTTTTATTTATACATAAGAAATCTCTTTTTCTTAATACAGCGTAACCCTGTTATAACACAGTTATCAGGGGACTTCCATGACACCCGCATTATAATTTGTAATTTAATCTTAAATTACAAAGAGGATCAATTAAAAAAAAAATAGGCAAAAATCAAGCAATAATGGTTTAATAGAAAAAAACCAATATAATATAATGTGTACTTCCCCTTCTTCTTCAGACAAATTATCGTTAGGTTATAGAATGGAGTTTACAGTTTCTTCATTGGTCATGTTACTTACGGGCATTGGGTGTTTGATTGTCTTCTTGAACCCATTCCATAGATCGGTCACTTATAGACAAATCTTGCCCGGTTGAATTTAACAATTCCAGAAGAATGCAATTTATCCTTTCTTTCACCAACCACATGTAGTATCTTCAGGAACACTGAATTCCTGAGATACACTGGCTTTCAAACTACCTGCTTTAACCTTTTCAATAATTTTTAATTTTTTCTTTATAGAATATGTTTTTTGTTTGGACGATGTGATAGGCAAGTACGAACGAAAACACACAACAAAATCTAATAAATTAATCAACATAATAAAACTTAACAATACTGACAAACACAGTAAAAGCAGCTCAGAATAACAGCATTAATTGACAGATGTTATATTACAAGCATATTGTTGACAATTTCAAAGGATTTTTGGTGGGTTTTACACTGATACTGAATTCAGTGATAGGGTGACTAGCATTTCTTCATCCTATTTTATTTTTTTTTAGATATTTTTTGGGGGACAGGTTATAATCTGCTTTATATCCATATCCACAATGTATCAAGCCGTGTCATAGCGGGGCTGTACTGTAATAAGCATTTTTAACGTAAACTTTTTTTTTTTTTTTACTTATCTACTTATAAACTGATAAAATTACAGTCATTAGTTGTATTTATTAATTCATTATCTAAATCCTAATCTTCATATCACATATCAGACCTTTCCAGTCATCTCAACTTTAAAATAGTATTACAATATTTAATTTTTATTACTACATTACTACTCTTACAGAGAACATGATTAACTCATTTGAAAAAATTGATTCACTGTTAATATATTTGTACACTACCATAATACTGTGCCCATGAAAACTGATGTAGTGTGTATTTAAGAAACTTTATCTTACTAATATCAGTGAATTTTACTTGAAGAACTTTTGTCCTTCAAGTTTTATCGCTGTGATTAAGAGATTTCTATAAGGTATGGAAAAAGTTAACACTCATATATGGTGAATTAAACTCAACATCACTCATCATTTAATAAGTTAAATCTACTAAACTTCGGTTTATCCTTATACACACATCCAATGTGTCTAGCCGATTTTAGATCACAAATATGTTGCACAAGTGGGTCAAAACCTCCAAATATTTCCACCCTTCTTTCTTAATGACTACCAGCACATGTAAAGAATTTTATATCTACCTTGGATTTTTGTCATATTTGCAAAATACATTACTTTCATACCTAACAAACATATCTCAGATGGTTTTGTGTACTACTTGCATGTTATACCGAAAATATTTGTAATTAACTTAAACAGATTAAACTGCAGTAAATTTTCACAGTAAAATTCTATGCATTTTTTGACAAACTAATTTATTTCACACTTAAAATTTTTTTCATAGAAATTTCTAACTTACTAATATTTCTAAGGCATTATTTTATGATAATGAACAAAATTACACTATTCTATATTTCCTCTTCATTAAATTATCTGTTTAATGCTAATAATTACTTGTTTATTAACCCTAAACAATACTAGATCTAGATATTTTGCTTCAGTAGTCATTAACTTTGATTCTTCAGTTTAGCTAATTCACTTTAATATATGTTGTAATTTAAAAAATATGAGAAAACAAATATATATTTGCATAATACATACAAATAAATGAAAATATAAGAAAGCAAGTTGAAAATAGATTTTAAGTATAAAAAGTTGTAAATAGTTGTATAATATGTTGTAGTGTACGTGAATAATATACTTGTCAAAAATAAATTTCATATTAGTGAAATATAGATTAAATGTTCTGATGCCAAATACTTGATAAATACAATACGTAGTGCAGCCAAAACCCATATAAAATCTGTTACTAGGTGTGCAATTATGGTATTAGTATACCATAATTTATGAAATTTATGAAAAAAATCCAACATCCTACGCAAACTATCTTTTTATAACATTTTCATCATTTTCAGCCTTTAGAGGCACAATAATAAGTTTCATTTTTTAAGAATATGTATGAGATAGCCTTTTAAAATCTTTCAGAAGTAAACTGCTTCAGATAGAAATCAATACACCAAATTAAACCACATATAAACAGTTTTTGTTAACTATAAAAGGAAAAAAAAAAGTTATATAATTTTCACAGTCATTTACTACAAAGTTAAAAAGAAATTGGCAACAGAAAATAAGCAAAATAGAAATAAATACAACCGCCTTTTTCTTGTCTTGCTACACCACTGTTTATAAAATGTAAAATTCAGCATTATGAAGTAAAGATTTTTCTATGAAGAGGTTTTTTTTAAAAAAAAAATTCATTATTGTATCCCCCTTGAAAAATGTTAATTATAAAATATATGTGACTTTATATAAGAACAATTATTTATTAAATAAAAAAAAGTATTAAAAATAAATAAATCTACTCACTACCCTTAAAAAACCAAAACATTGACACACTGTTAAATTTGATGTTAAAAACAATTTTCAATCGCACAGTTTATTTAATTTAGTTAATTATAGTTATAGTTATAGTTAATTATAATGATAATTCTGAGCAGCAATGTACAATGTTCAGTACTAACTGTAACAAGATATTCCATTAAATCTCCTTCCCAATTCAGCAAATGCTTTCTTTATTTATTTTTTAAATGTGTTTTATTAGAAAGTCAATTTAATTTCTAAAATTAGGATAATGACCACATTTCCAAAGAAACAAAATAACAAGTCTAAAAAAAAAATCTCAAAAGATGAAAAATGAGAAATCAAATGTAGATAGTTACAAAGTATTACCTGGTATCTAGAATGTCGTTTTATTGTTAGGTTTTGATAGGAAACAGTCACTCCTATTTAATTTTTTAAATACTGTGCAGTTTTAAAATCATACGTTATACTGTAAAAACTACATGGATCAAAGAATGCAAATAAATCTTTATTCTGATTAGTATAAAAAAAACCCAAATTAAATAGTTGCATCACAAACGAATATTAGTGCTACTCCATTTACAAAAAAAAAGGGGGAAAATAATCAAAACGTCTGCCTTAAGGAATAAATATTATTAAATATGTGTGAAACTGTTACAAATATAAAGTAATAATAAAATAAATTACAGTTCAAGGTGTTTATGAAAATTATTTGAACACATTATCATATATACATCACAAATTAGCGTGCCAACCTTCACCGAAATGCAGGTGTCCAGCTCTATAAGTTATGCCTTCATTCTTTTCAGTATAGTTATTGGTTGTATATTGAACATCATTACTTAGAAAGAAATCACATGACTAGTGCTACTAGTATCTTGGAATTCAGATAATAAGGAATTAAAATCAATAAAGGAATTTATATACAGAACAAAAAGCAACATTAAAAAAAGCTTTTTTGAACATCATTTTTGTAGTTACAATTTTATCATATTAAAAAAAGTTTTTGTGAAATACCAAAATTGGTGAATTTTTAAACGATTAAAGCAGATTAAGAATCTTAGATGTATTTACCACCACCATGAAACAGTACATTTTAATCTACAATTTCTCTTAGTAAATAAAATTATTTAGCCTGTGATCATTAACAGTACATTCACAACCATTAAAAGGACTAACACTGCTAAACCTTCTAGCAATACTAACCACCATTATAGAAAAAAAAGGTAAAAAATATCAGTAATATAATGTTTCTCAATGAACCCCACAAAAGTTCCATACAAATATCTTCATCAGATTAAATATTATACAATTTTTTAAAATTAATACACAAATCAATGCAAAATATGTCTTATTTTGGTTTTCAAGGATAGTAGGTTGAGAATTTGATTTTATCTCAGATCCTAGATTTTGATACATCATAAATTTTGAATTTGTAAAAAAAAATTTGTTGCCCAAGACGGTATAGCTGGTGAAAATTATATAAGATAAATACTTTTATTAAAAATGAACAAAATTTTAGAAATAAAAAAAAACATTATATTCAAGCAAATATTTTCAGATACAGATGCAGATAGATCTGACTAAGAATTAAGCTGATACTATTTTTTATGTAAATAAAAATTCTGTATAATATCTAAAAGTCTGATCCACGTTGGATTGAATTTAAAGTAATTAATTTTTATTACAATTTCCATTTTGTTTAAAATATGGATGTAGAAATAGATGAATTTATATTAAATCAGAAAAGCAGTGCAAATGCTACAAAACTCTCAAATCAACTATGTTCTCGTAAAACACACAATGAGGAAATAAGGTTATAAACACACCACAAAAAAATAAAAACAACACACTGATTTTATATTAATGTTCTTGGACAGCACTTAAGTTTCATCTTTTATGAAGTATACATTACAAAGACGAGGACAAGGAAATAAAAGTAGGATCATATATTACTCACTTAAAAGGATTTTAACAAAGTGTAAGATTTTTTAAAAATTTTATAATTTTCTTTAAAAATTCTTCATTATAATTTTGAGTAAAACATAAAAATTGAAAAATCTTGAAAAATTTGATTATTGGACGTTTATTACACTGTTTATGAAAAAAAAAAAATTAGATGCATCTGAAACTTCCCACTGAAATTTCCCACCATAAGGCAACAATAACAGGAATAAATCCAATAAAGGTGTTATAGACTTTTCCAGTGAACTGTGACCAAAAATAACAGAGCAAAGTACTTAAAAACTCTCCTTAATTATATTTATGTACAAATCATATAATGTCCATGTGCATGTTTGTAATGTTATATATTCAAACACAAGACGTGCTTGGCTGATTTGAATAATACTTTTACTAATGGTTTTTGGCATAAATTTAAACAGAACTCCATTACTGGATGGACAGTAAATTGAAAAACAAAAGTGCACATAGCACTTTACAACATTTTTTGTGTAGTGTAATAGGTTGAATCTTAGACTAAATAATGTTCTTTAAGAGATAGCTGTTTGGTTACACCATGAGGAAATGTCAAATTCTGAATTCTATTTTGGATTTAGTAATTAACATTGGATTAACTGTTTTCAAGATATTAGACATTTAACAGAAAATTTTGTTATGTTTTTTAAAGAAGTAATAAGTTTTATATTGATATAATTTTATTTATATAAATAAAATTATCTAAGTAATTACTGCAAAAAAAAAAGAAAGTTTTTACTTATCTTGATTGGTAAAAAAACTATTTTAACCAGATACAGTAATTTACACGATCAAAATATCAGAAATGGCTGTTTTTAACTAAAACATTTACTAAAGGGATGCTCTCTCTTATGTTAAAAAATAACTGATTGGAAAATAATTAAACCTGCTCACTTCTGATAGAAATGTTTTAATTAAAAGATGAAAACATATTTTAGTAAAAAGTTTTTAAGGAAATAGAACTGTAACTTAAAACATTTTAAATGTAATTAAAAACATTTTTGAAATTTCAAATGAAGGATCCTTACCCCATCTTGTGAAAATGATTTTTTTGTGATTACATCTGCTGTAGATGGATATATGTAATACAAAATATTTTTTAATTCTGATTGAGATTTCCTTTCTGGTTAAAAAATAAAATTTGGTATCCAGAAGAATACCAGATTTTATTGATATAATTTGAATCAGAGACAAGAAAGCCAAAATACAAATTAGGTATTCTATACAAAGATTAGGTATCAATATAAAGAATAAAGTAACCCTTCTAATACTTTCAAAACTTCAATTTGAATCATTAAATTTTATCATTTAAAAAAAAACAAATTTCATATAAAATGTGAACTTTTTAAAGAATATAATACATATAACAAAATCTTTTTATTTTCAACATGTATATCTTCTTTTCATACAAAACTGCTATAAATTCCACTTTTCACTTCACTGACGTTAGTATAAATGATGATCAATAAAGTGTTTGTATGGTCTGAGTTTATTAAATTCCTGGAATTCTATAAAACGTCATATAATGGAGAGATAAAATTATATGTGACCTCTCTTCACTAATAAAAATAAGTGATGAATAAAATATAATTTCATTAATAAGAAAGTTCTTTTTTCTATTAATGTTAAAACTCTTAACTTTCATTTATATTTTAATTTTATGAACAATTTTTCTAATATGGTATGGATAAAATTCTTATGTTTTCTTGCAATACCAAATTTTATTTCTCGCAAGCAAACTTTAATTCAAGCAATTCTATTTAATTTCAAATATTTAAGTTAAAACATCTTATCTCACACTAAAGCAAATATTTTTATAAACAAAAAATAATAGCTACAAACATTTCCTATAAACATACAAACTCTTTTTTTATGTTTTAATTTTATTAGATTAAATATAAAAAGCTTTAATAATAATACTTACTGAACTACTCTTTCAGATGAACTTTTGTCAACTGGCATTTGTACTGATCTGTACTGAAGAGCATTGTATGAACTCCAAAACAAATGTTCTCTGTATAAAAAAGAAAAAAAAGAAAAGTATATTAAAATATATTACAACCAAAAAAAGTGTTTTAATCAATTTCATTAATTACTGGATTTCGTTGAAACACACTAAAAAAAAAAAAATATAATCTGGGGAGATGTGGTTACAACTCAAAATACAAAATCTGAATCATAATTAAATAAAAAACTGATGAACTGTTAACCTTTTGGCTACAGCCGTATTTTTAAATGCAGCCGATGCAGAAACTTTCAATGGTTACGCATATGATTTCTCATTTATTTTTCATCTGAAAAATCTCACAAAATTACGGTAGGTTAACAAAGAGTTGTTGATTCATACGGTACAAACAAAATTTTGATGTGTTAATTTTTGGAAAATTTTTTCGCGCTAAAAAAAAAATTCAAAAATTATTTTTTGGGGTTTCTAAGGTATATTTTTTCAAGTGATCTGTGACCCATGTTTTTTATTACACTGTTTTAAAATTTGGCGGTAAATTTGGTATAAAAATGTTTAAAATCGGTCAAAAAATTATTATATAAAATAAACATAAAAAATTGTCTGTCTTTACGCTACAGAAAATATTTCCGAGATGCCGATGCAAATATGTCTAAGGGTTACGCACACGATTTCTCGTTTATTTTTCATCCGAAAAATCTCAAAAAATTAGGGTAGGTTAACAAAGAATTGGTGATTCATATGGTACAAACAAAATTTTGATGTGTTAAATTTTTCGCGCTAAAGAAAATTCAAAATTATTTTTTTGGGGTTTCTAAGGGTTTTTTTTCAAGTGATCAGTGACTCATGTTTTTTATGAAGTGTTGTGTTTTAAATGTGTTATGAAGTATAGAATTTTCTCTTTCATTCAGTATAAAAATCAGCTCGCTAGCATACTTGTGTCTTGAAATATTACGATTCTTCTGAACACCTGCTTACTGGTGTTTACTGATAAGACATGCTTACCAGACATAGCCTTAAGGTTAAGAAAAAAAAAAAAAAATAGAAACAAACTTGCTTCCTGAGATTCAATTCCTCTGCAGTCTACCTGTCATAATATTTATACTATCTGGGCTTTACAAATCTCTCTAGCTGTCTGCTGTCAATTACCTTGTATAATCAATACTCCATTGATTACACTGTTCTACAAGAACATTTTTTTTTTCTTATTGAATTCAATAAGGCATTTTTCATGCATTCCATAATGAATTTTTTTACGTTGATTTCAAATCTATAAACCAAAATTGAACGGAGGGCAGGTTCATGTATTATATAAATAAAATTTTTCCAAAATTTATAATTTTTTATTATTATTTTCGTCTTTAATACTTACTTATTATTTCTACTATACTTACTTATTATTATTTCTAAATTATTTTCTAAACTAGTTATATTACATTTGTTAATTATTAAATGGTTAGCTACATTTGAGAAACCTACTTTCTTTATCTAAAGTGTTTATTAAATCTATCTTTGAAGGACCTATTTGTTTTTCCAGTGTATATTTTTTCACAATTGTTACATGTTATTTTATAAGTACCGCTAGAATCATATTTATTTTTTACTTTTTTATTATAATATTTTATTACATAATTATCAGGTTTATATTTTTTATCATTATATGCATAAATTAAGTTTTTTATAATTTTATTTGTGTAGGAGTAATTTATATAAATATTTTTATTATTTTAATTTATTAGTATTAATATGGTAATGTTTGCATTATTGAAGTATTTTGAATTATACTTTTATATATATATATATATATATATATATATATATATATATCAACACCGAAATCCGGTGGCTGGGTTTCAATTAACCATGCATCTCAGGAATGGTCAACCTGAGACTGTACAAGACTACACTTCATTTATATTCATACATATAATCTTCTGAAGTAATATCTTAGGCGGTTCTGGAGGCTAAACAGAAAAAGAGAAGGTTCTAAAGTGAGCAAAACTAAAAAGAAAAAGGATTGAGAACATAAAAAAGGATTAAATACTTTTTAAATATTTTTAATCAATATTCTAAGAGGCATAGCAACTTGAACCAAAACATAAATTAAATGTAGAGAGCTAACTGTATGTATATTATAATGTAATTCATACACATTTATCAAGTGAAAGTTTTGGATTATGAGATGACTACCGCGTTTAATACTGTAAAGAGTAGAGAAACCTTTAGTGATGGAAAGTACCAGAATAAAAAAATTGAAATAATTTCCAGAATAAGTAGAAGGTTCAAACAATAGAGATGATTATCCTTGAATGAACATAAGGGTGGGTTGACTGCAGCTACTGCAGGTTAAGCCTTAATCCTCGAAGTATAGATACTGCCGAGGGCCAGTGAACTTCAGAACAGTGTGTGATAATATTTGAAGTGAATACATGGTAACAGTCAAATACACAAGCGAAGAGTGTGTCAGGAGAATATTTTCTTTTGGGTTATAGTTCTTTTTGCAGTGAAGGATGAGAGGCTGTACAGTGAGTTTGTTGTGAAAAGGATATAAGGTGACATTATTCATGGATAAAAAGAATAAGCTACCTTTCATAAATACAAGTAAATAATTCTTGTATAATGTTAATTATCGATTTGGTAGTTGTTACCTCATTATTACAATGCTTAATTTCATTACTTTTGAGCTGGTAGCTGCTAAACAACAACATGAAGTCTCATTTACAAAATCGAAATGCATCCAGTACAATTAAATGTTTGTAATTTCTAAGAATTAATTTTAACTTTATTAATATTAATGATTTATTAGAGATTAATATTCTACAATTAAATTTATTTAATTTCATCATTATATTAAAAAGTATTACCTGTAATATTTAAGCCCTTCATAAAGAGCTGCCATAATACAAATACCAATCATTGAGCCAATTAAACCATACACAGTTGTAACTTTCCAGGATTCAAACAGTATAGTTTCATTATTACCAAAATGGAAAAACATCTGGAAATAAAAATAAGAAAAAATATTAAATTAAAAATATGAATTAAATCAAAATAAAAACTGTGATAATAATTACCTATTACAATTACCCAAATAAATATGTAATAACATAACGTTGTAATAAAATAACATTGTACACCATTAACAAGAGAATGTTAAATGCAGCTATTAGAAGGTGGAAGCCTCCAAATCAAATAAAATAGAAATTTGAGCAAAAACAAAACTAAATCACCCAAAACATTTCTGTTGTTTAGATTAATATTCAAATCAAATTTTGTGACTGGTTAATAATAAAAAAGTTAGACAAAAGACTGACATTTTTAAATTTCTTATACACTGCATCAAGAAAAAATATTCTGATTATAGATTATTTCAAAGCAAAGTAATTTTTTTGTTGAAAAACTATAATTTATCCTTAGATTATCATATTATTAATCAGTACAATTTTCACAAATATTTTTTTAAATATTTCAACTAGCTAATTAAAAAAATTTAATTCAGTAAATTTAAATGACAAAAACCAACAAATTAATCATTACATATCCAATAAATCTTCAAACTCGTCAGCTCTGAATTATCTACTTTTTCTTGAATAGATTATGCTTTCAGTTAATTCCTTAAGATAAGAAACCCGATTTTATGCCTCTTAGTTTCATTGTCAGCAAAATAGGTAAGTTTTTAATTTTCAGCGTTTACTTCAGTGGAGTAAACTAAGGTTTTTGGAAAGAAACAAATACCTTGATGAACAGATTTCATGAACTGAATATTAAATGCAAAGAGAACATTTTAAATATAATCCTAAAATATTTAATAATATGTTAGAGCAGCTATTCAAAAAAAAGGAGCATGAATGGAGAAGCTAAATCTCAGGAATGAACAACAATACAATGTAAGGGATTGTTATCAACTTTATTCAAATTTTACTTTGTAAGCAGTATTACAAAAAAGACATTATAAGTGTATACGGATAAGTGTTTGTATTTATGATGTACTTTGCTAAGGATTAAATCGTCTTAACTGGAAATGTAAGTAGGAATAGAAAAATCATGAAGAGTTACAAAACAAGTTGTAGTATAATTGACAGAACTCAAGTCCATCTGGTGGGATAAGAAAGGAGACTAAAGATGGTTAATAAAACTATGGTATAATATTTTATGGACCAGAAGTGTGATATTTAAAATGAAGGGTACAATCAATATTTTTTATCAACAAGCACGGTTCTCTTCACAAAAAGCATAATAATAAAGTGTATGGTGCCAGAATCTACTTAGAAAAGTATGCATATGAATAGAGATAGAGCCCAGCAGATTAAAGTGGTCTTTGCCATGCAAGTAAATGGTTACAGACTTCTTAAGAAAATTTTATTAACAGTGAAAGTAGTAAAAAGAATGTTTTAGATGTTTCTAGAAGGATGAAAAAGAAGTATAAAAAGAAAGGCTTCATTCACCATAATTGTCTTCAATTATTAAATATAAGACTGTGAACAAAAGACAGAAATGTCAAAATTCCTGAAAAGACAAAATACCAAAACATGCTCATATCTTTTCCATCCAAGATTTGCAACAGTGAGTACAGGAATATAAGTTTTAAAATTACAACTAAATTTAGCCTCTTGCTTATTTCTCTATTTTCAAGAAATCCCATATTAATTACACAGTAAAATCTGTTTATAGCTAAGGTATAGAAGGTGAGCTCTTTATCTAATTTACCATCTTCACTAAATATTGCACAAAAATATCCTTTTACCTTCAAATAATTTTGAAAATCATTTAATATGATCTAATGGTTTATCTGTTGTGTTACAAATATGATATGCTTTTGCTTACTACTTGCAACTATGTCACAGTTTTCATCAACTGATTCCAATATTCCTTTTATCACAATTCAAAGTCATAATACTGTACTGGAGATGGTTTTTCTGAATTGGATGAATGAAAACCAAATCATCAGGAAGGCTATATACAAGAATTAATGACTTCATTTTACAGATACCGGATCACAGCTTGCTGCGTCATTTCTCTGACAGTTCTTGACTACATTATCTGTCAATATAACAAAGAAGTCTGATGACAGTACATACAAACACAAAACTTAGGCAATAAAAATGTACTCAAAGAAAAAAATTTTCTCAGAATTTTAGAATGTACTTAGAATTTTAGAATTAAAATAATGCAGAGGGTGGAAATGTGACGGATACTGTTTACATTTCTTAAGAACCTGAAGAGATTTATGGTCCATTGTCCTGAATAAGAAAAAAGACAATAAACAATTAAAAAATAGGAAAAAACTACCAAAACTGTACAAGCTGAAAGCTGAATTTAAAACTAGTTCTGAATCTGAAGATTGCAGTATTTTGGGTGTTGGAATGAGAAATAGAAGGGCATGACTGCCAATAACATATAAAGTTTTTTTTTAAAATCTTTTATACAAGTCTCTATCTTAATATGTTTTTCCTGGAACAATTCTATGATTTGTTTGAAGGCTTTCTTTCCCAGGGAAATCTTACTAACAATTCTTTATTAAAGAGAGAGGATTACTTACTATTACAACACTTACTATCTTGTACAGGATATGGATTGTTCAAAACAAATCAGACCTACCAGATATTTCAACACTACTGGTTCCTTGATATTGTTTTCCATTATTCACCCGCTTCTTTTTGTTCCCTCTCCAAGACAAACCCAGATGCAGTAGTATACACAAATGGATCAAAATGGAACAATACCGCTGGATTCGCATTTATTGTTAATGACAGAACCTATATGTTCATTCTACCAAGAATTTTGAGTGTGTTTACTGCTGAACTATTTTTTTTTTGTCTTCAGTCATTTGACTGGTTTGATGCAGCTCTCCAAGATTCCCTATCCAGTGCCAGTCGTTTC
>JAAAKQ030472012.1:0-23464 GCA_010016005.3 Zanna intricata | reverse complement strand
TAGAACATATATGTTTGGTCTGCCCGGTATCACAAGTGTATTTACTGCTGAATTATACGCAATAAATAAGGCTTTAACTATCATTATCTATCGAAATATTCTTATATGTAGCGATTCGTAAAGTGCCCTCTAAGGCCTAGAAAACTTCTACTCAAAACACCCTATCATAGAAATCTATAACGCAATCGCTGAGTTGAACCATCACAACACACAAATGAGTTTCTGCTGGATCCCCAGCCATGTGTGGTTTCCAGGAAATGAACGTGTAGATGCCGCAGCAAAGGATGCGTGTAGTCAACCATCTTTTACTACCCGTATTACTACATGCGACTTTACAAACTATATAAAACTCACTCTTCGCGCCAAGTGGCAAGATGACTGGACTGCTACAGTTGATAACAAACTGAGGCATATTAAATATTTTGTGTTGGCATGGGATTCCTCCTGCAGAAGAATTCGTCGTGAGGAAGTCGTCCTCTGTCGATTGCGGATAGGGCCATATCCAAGGTTACCCTCGGTTACCTTGTGTCAGGAGAAAATTAACCACACTGTATTAGATGTAACTGCCAACTAACTTTGCGTCATATCTTGACAGATTGCATATGTTACGCGGCTTTACGTCGCAAATTTAAATTCCCTGACAACATTCGCCATATTCTAAAAAAGGATGATATAGTGATAGATAGGATCCTGAGATTACTGCGACAAATAAATATTTTTAATTAAATTTAAGACATTTATTGTTTCTTTTTTTGTTATTCGTTAAGGGGCCTTTTACGAATTTTTAACATTACCTTATATTTTAGTTGTTCTTTTTTACTGTGATATTAGTTCTAAGATTTACCTGTTCTTAGTTTTAAGTTTTAACTTAGTTTATCTGCGATATTAGTTGTAAGATTTACCAGATATTAGTTTTAAGTTTTAAAAATATCTTAAATGTGATGTTAGCTTTAAGTTTAATTTTATTTATTTTATTTCAATCTAGTTTTAGTTTTTAACATTTTAATTTTATCTTCTGTGATATTAGGTATAAGGTTTTAGTAAAATTAGTTTTTTAATTTAAGTTTATTTATTTATTTTTTTTTTTGTTTTAATTTTAATATTTTTTTTTAAATTACCAATTGGTACTTTATCCGGGCGATAACAACAACTTAGTGTTGTTCGCCCTGAAAAAAAATAAAGAAAAAAAAAGATGTGGTGACAAACCTTCTCCGCCACGGAAATAAGGTACTTCTTGAACTACAATTTCTCATCAAGAAACTTCCCGAGATACTTTTGAACCTGAACATATTTAATAGGAAGGCCTGACTGAATGCCACCGATGCTACCTCGGTAGACATTTATACCAGGCGTCTACCGACCTTCAAAGTCACCCTCTAAACCAACTAACGGTATTCGCGGAAGCACGAAATCCGCGCCTAATTCACTTTTTACATCAGCTCTTGTGGTTGTTAATGTACTAATCATCGGTTATTACACGATTCAATGCAATGTTAAATTCACCACCCAAAACATGTAACAATGAGCTTCACCTGATTCACAAAGGGAGCCGAGGACAAACCTTTCATTTCAAAGTCCCGCATTACATTTTATATATATTCTCCAGCGACATCGGCCAGCGCGCCCACACCCCACGTCGGCATGGACCACCACATCCCGGCAGCGCAGACACCATCCCGCCGATGCAGACGCTGCTAACAATACCTAAGCCCGACCTCGTCAAGGCTGTGCCCCCCCACTCCACGGAAGCATGGGGCACCACATCCCTCGGCAGTCCAGACACCATCCTGCTGACGGCAACAGACACACTAGTGAAACCCATATCATCTAAAAATACATCTAACTGAGGTTCGACAGAAGATGTCTACCTCCAGCCAATCAAATGTCCAAACCGACATGTCCAATCAACCAAATGTCCCCAATCGGGATGGATGATCCTACGAATTCCAAAGAAATCATCAACCGCTTTCTTTGCAACGTGAGATGATCCCCGAATCGTAAATTCTCATCAAGGATCACACCCAAATACTTCTGAATAATAATATATCTAATAGGAAGAGTAACCATTGAAACCCGCGCTCAACGTGTATCGGCTAGCCGACTTTTCAAAAACATCCTCATGGTCTTTTCTGGGCTAAGTACCATTTTATGCTGGAAATTTCACAAATGGAGAACCTCACATACCAGTCACTGGGCAACCTCAACTACATCAAAGAATCATATTCTACAACCCACAGAAGGGGACCCAAGACAGTGCCCTGTGCACATCCTTTAGACAGAGGCTTTCTTACTTCTGATTCATTATCCCAAAGAACGATTGTTCTATGGCTGAAATAACTTGAGACAGTTTTTATCTCATTATCGTGCAACCACGTCTCTGTAATTGAAATAAGACAGATGTCCAGCATAAATTGTTAAAACTCCGGATGTGTCCAAGAACACACCTAACACATTCATCATTCAGTTCGGTCTTCCTACTGAATAGCATTTAAGCATCTAATTATTCTGAACCATCTGTAACACATTGTGTACTTTTATAACAGTAAAGCAATTTTTTATCATCTTCTTAAGACAAGTGTAATGGCAGACCTCCGACGGGGAGTCTTACTCTTTAAGTCTTTGGGGGTTGGCTTCCCCACGGCCCTAGCCTACGCAGCTTTACTTCCTACTACACACTGAGCTGCTGAACGTTTTACACAATACACTTCCGCCACACCACAGACACTACACAAATTACAATATATACCCTTACATAGCAACACAACAACATTTTACACTGTTTTTTCTTACACTTACACTAGTGGTGTTACGACACCTAACAGAACACAATCGTAACCTAAGGTAGAAACTATCATGCTGATGGGTGGATGGCTGTATGGAGCAAGTCTTGAATGATGTCCTCTGGGCACCAGGGTGAACCAAGTTGTATGAAGTCTTAACTCCAGTAGACACACTCTACACACTCTAATATAATAGACCACTCCAGCTCTATTGAAATGGTCTGTTATACCGCCAGTACTCATGGGTACCATATATCAATCCCAATGAGGATTCCTTCATTGGATATTGGTCACTTGAAAGAACTATCAGACCTGAGACTTAGACTTTGACCATCTTTGTTAGCCAAAGATTTAGCTAGTGGTGAGGAAACAAGTGGTGGGAGTGAAATTTTCCTGTGTATGGTTTCTTGTGGTGAGATACCGCAAGGAAGGTGAATTTGGCAAGGTTTCTCCCTTCCTGATAAATTAGTGTGTCTAACAGCTTTAAATCTGTTAAAAAGCTAAGGAGAGGGGCCCTGCTTGTTGAAATGAATAATGAAGAATAGTGCAGAGAACTACTAGCCCTTAAGTATGCAGGGAATGATGGAGTGATAGTGAAATCCCATAGGACGCTGAATTTCAGCAAGGCCATCTTTTGCCGTGACTTCGTTGATGTAGAATAACTTGAAACAGAAGAGTTATCAGTGCAGTCAATCAAGGCAGTGCAGTGAATTATGAGAAAGGAGAATGGTGTTAATGTACCAACATCATCAGTTTTAACTTTTTCAAATCACCATTTCTGACAGAATAAAAGTAAGTTACCTTTTGGTCCAAATACCATATAAACTTAACTCCATTCGCTGCTTCTAGTGCCAGAGTTTTGGTTATAACAAAGATGGTTGTACAAAATAACAAGTTTGTGCACATTGTGGCTGTAAGGGTCATGATGATATCACATATAATGAAGAAGAAAAATGTGCAAATTGTAAAGGTCCAGACTTAGCAATATCTTGAGAATGCCCCATTTAAAAAAAAAAAGAAGCTATTTTGAAGTTCTGAACTGAACCAAGAGTTTCCTTTCCTATGGCTCATTCAGTGTTATTTCACAAATTACTCAACGTAATACAACTGTGATCCCCATCCACATTGGAATTTCAAGCAATGAGCGCACTGATAGTGTGACAGAAGAAACTTGTTTCCAGCATCATTTCACTGATCACGTTGTTTTGAACGATCTTGTCTATTTTGTGAAGAGGGTGATTCATGATGGTTGGTATAAAACATGTATCTGACTACAAATAGTTCCTTAGGAAAGGAAAAAATTATTCTTTTACCTTTGATTTTAAAATCAGCCATAAAAGTAAGTAACTGTGACCATTTTTAGTACAGTTCAAAGTAACACAAGATTAGCCAGTTATATATAGTGGGTTTGAGATTTTAATTCATCGTACATGGCGTCTGGAAAGTTTGTTTTTGGCTGCAATCTCACGTAGATGTTGCAATTAAATTGTTTTAATGTCATCAGCCAGTATAGCTGAAGACAGTTATCGAGGCACATTCTTATTCTGTAATGTGTCTACGCATTCTATGCTGCCTTGTTGGCGTGTGATTGGGCGGTGGGCTATCGACTTACCTCGCAACTGAGCATCGGGTACGATAACCAGGTGGTGCTAACTGTATATGTACACAAAATGCAATATTATATAATATCATATTCTTGATAAAATTTGTTATTAGTTTGTATTATCACAAACATGACTTTACTATAAAACAGACAGATAACAAATGAAAACGTCTACAAACGTATCGAAAAGAACTCAATTAGAGCTTTGCGACAACAAATTAATTTGTCTGTAAAGAGATTTGATACCAAATTGTGAGATAGGAATATATCAGTATAAAGATATATGGTCGTCGACAAAACAGCCTTTCTGATAAATAGGAATGAAGATATTTAAATGTTTTTTAGCAGATGCAGTTAAAAGAACAAGTTATGTAAAGTTTAGCCTTGTTTTGGAATGTGAAACAAACATTATTGAAAAAAGAGCCGTAGAACTAAAAAGTGGTGACATTGATGTAAACGATAAAACAATTCTGAAGAATCGCTTGAAAAAAACATTCAATATATCAATTACTAAGGTAACTGATAAAAAAAAAAGTAATTTGCTTACTGTAGATGGTTTACTGTAAATATAAACTGTAAGAGTTAAGGGTGATATTAGGGTAAACAGTTTAGGTGAAACTGAGAAGCAGTACAAAAAGTGTTTCTCATACAGATGAGAAACACAAAGGACCTTTACGGACAGCAGTTAACAATATATCAGCATCAAAGATTTTTTACTTTGCATACCCGTAAATTGTGAAAAGGTGCGGTTACTGGCTGATAATGACAAAGTAGGATCAAGCCTTGATAACCATCCTCACCGATTAAGAAGAAAACATGCAAGGTTAGAATTACGCGAAACATCACTATTCAACATAATCAAAAGTGCATTCAATAGCGACCTAGTAAATTCTACTATAGCAATAACAGAACTGGCAAAAAAACCGATTCCTACTCAGTCTAAAACAAAATGTTAAAAATCTACTGACTGACTGAGTCGCTTAACGAATGTGAAAATGCCATAAAATTGAATCTTTTTCTAAATTTTTTTTGTGAAAAACATAAAAAATGGCAGATAGTAACAAAGAATACGCAACAGCAGATACAAACTTTACAACAGAATTAGTCAACAAATTAGAAGAACTAGTCAAAAACAAGATCGATATAGATAAAGATTAGATTAAAAAAATTAAAAACTCTTCAAATTAAAACTCTTCTATAAAATTAAAAATGAAACGACAGAATTTCTAACTAAACGAACCAGGTGGACTTGCTGAATGTAGATGGTCTATTAGCCCACATAATCAAATACTTTCTCCTCCAGGATTTGATTACACTAATATTTTCAATCGATTTCACTAAAGTAATTACAGATAGGAGAGCTGTGATCAACGTTTGAAATGATAACTACTGCTTCAAATGGTCTCTATCTAAAAATGTAACCAGACGGGATCCTCAGCGATTAAAATGAGCGGTACAATGCTTTGGAAGATAAATATGGCTTTAACGTGGTTAAATGTGTAGTTAAGTCAAAGACAAACTAAAGTTTGAGAAAGCTAAAATCACCTAGATTTAAAAGCTCTTCATAAAACTTCTCACGATTCTAAAATTTCCGCATTTACCAAGTTTAAATTCATTTTCAGGTTTTTCTCAGATGTGCCTATTTATTCTCTTTTTGAATAGTTTCCAAAGGTCAGTAGCCTTTTGCAAAATCTAGTAGTACACCATAAATTTTTACTCTTTTACTACTAAAATACAACTCACCATCTTCCTTCAAGTTGCTTATGTTATTATTCGAACAGAACTCAACAAGTGAAAGTTTGTATTTATTGTTTTTTCTACATGTATTAGATGTTCAGGATCTAATTTTAATGTAGATTCTGTACCTGTTAGTTGAAACAATTTCATCTTTATAGTAAAATTGATATTATTGTTTACTATAAGGAAGAAAAAATTACACTCTTGCCACAACCTCTTCATGTGATAATAATCAGAAGCGCTGAGAATGGAAAAACAAATTGCAGTCGAGGACTGGAATTTCTCAGATTTCTGGTGACTAAAAAAATTGTCGAATTAAGGGTCAGGTCAAGGTGTTCAGGTGTAAGTGACTGGCCTTGAAGGTCTCAGGGTTTGCCATATCAGATGTTGAGGACTACATGCATAAGTCTCGGGGTCTGGCATGGCCAGTTCTCGGAGTAGGACCATGTCAGATATGAGTGTATGGATATATCCTGTCAGAGACTGGCCATTTCAGATGTTCAGTTCTGACACGAGAGGTCTCTGGGTCTGGCATTCTCTGGCCTTGTTATATTGGATATCTGGTATGGTAAGTTACGGGCTCTGCTTATGTCAGATCTAGAGGTCTGAATATGTCAGATGTCTTACCATGCTGGATATTGCAGTTTTGTCACACTATTTCTGTGGTCGGAGTCTGGCCATGTTAGATCTCAAAATTAATGCCGGTGTCTGGTATGTCTAGTGTCAGGGTTTGGCAATGTCAGGTTTCGCGGTCTGGCATGATCAGATCTTGAAATTTCATGATTTCTGGTTCTGGCTACATCAGATTTGGGGTCTAGCTATCCCAGGTCTTGTGTTATGCCCATGTCTGGTCTCTGGGCCTGCCATGGGAAGTCTTGAAGTCTGGCAATGACAGGTATAAGGGAATGGAATTTTTCAAATCTTGGGGTCTGGCATGAACAGGTCTCGGGGTCTGACTATATCAGATGTCGAGCACAGCATGGACAGGTCTCTTATTATGGCGTTGTTTCGGCTCGGATCTGGCAAATAGGTTACAGGGTCTGCCCATATCAGTTGATGGTGTCTAGCATGGACAATTCTCTGGGTCTGGCATGGTCAGGTCTCGGGGCTGAAATATCAGATATAAGGGTCTAGCTATGCCAGGTCTCACTTATGGCTGAAAATAACTTTGTTAAATGCGTAATAAACAACAAAGTTTTAAACAAAACAAAAAGATAATTTGATTAAGTAAAATGGGATGAATAAGGTCCACAGAAACAAAACTCAAATGTAAGAATTTCAAAGTTTTTAAAAAGAAAATATATCAAGATGAGGTAGATTTTTAACTAGGTACTAAAAAACAATATTTTCAGTTTTTAAAAACAAAAGAATTATATATTAGAAGAAAAAACCATCAAAATTTAAAAAAAAAAAAAAATCAAAATAACAGACCGATAAAACAATCTTTTATAATCTTAACAACTGGTTAAAGGGTAATTTTATTTCATCTGTTTGAAATAATCTATTTCATATATTGTCAGTACTAAAAGATTTAGTATTTAATATCATATAAAGTATACTTCAACAATTACGTTTTTTGTATTGCATTTGAACAGCAATAAATGTTTAAATAAGAAAATGGAATAGTGTGTATATGAGATTATCTAACAGTGTTCTTTATATATATTTTTTTAAATTATTTGAAATCTCAGTGCGGTACAACTAATAAAAATCAACCCTCTTGAGATGCAGAAAGCTACCAGTAACATTTATTTCTCCAGGAGAGTGCTGCATTCACTGTGGTTGAGGACAGTTTCAACAGTTAAATTGTTATCAAGTTGGTTTTATTGTTAAGTTTGTATTTGTTATTTTTCTAAAATATTTTATTTTTTTGCTTTGAAATATTTAAGATTTGTTTCATTTAATACCTAGTTAAATGTGCCTCGTTTTGATATGTTTTCTTTTTGAAAATTTTGAAATTCTTACATTTGTATTTAGTTTCTGTAGATCTTATTCATATCATTTGTTACAAGTGTTCATACAAGATTTGTTTAAAATGCCTATGTGCTTATTTTACACTAGTAATAACAAGTTAAAACTATAGAAAGAATCTTGAAAGTTTGTTACATTCTTTTTGAATCACTCTGTATAAATATAAAATATCATAAAAACGAAGAAAATCACTTATAAACATAAATTGTACCAAAATAGAAAAGATGTTTTTTATAAAACTTGTAAAGAATCTAATTAAAAAATGTTTAATAAATATTTTTTTAATTAGAGATTTTTAAAACATCACCTCCTGTAGGTATTATTTTATGGTAATAGTTGTAAAACTCTGATGAAATAAGCAAAAGCTAGCTCACATAAAATTAAAATTTTATAATGGCCATGTTAAAATAATGTACGACGTAGATTTTAAAAACATATACATTACAGATGCCAAAATTTAAAGTTACAAATCATTTTTTTTTTTACATTAATAAGCTTCTTTTTTACACTTATTTAAAAAAATATAGAAAAATTAAAATGAAATTTTTAAGCACAAATGAGTGAATGATATTCAAATAACAACAAAATGAAACAAATCTTGTGTTTTTTTTTTATAACTGATTGGCCTCCTTAAGCAGTTTCCTTTCCTATATGTAAATTATCATTGTAAGTATTAATTCTACTAACAGATTAAATTAATAAAAGAAGTAACACAACTCAAATTTCAAGTTAGGCTTAAACAAGCTTTGTATGACAAACTTGTCATACCTCGTCAGTACCTTTAGCTGACAGCAATACTTAAATGTGAAGGAAAAAATAAAAAGTATAGTCTTTTTTTGAGAACTGAAAATTCAGAATCGATATCCATGATGTATCATGTATAAAAAAAAATTGATGAAGTACAAATACAATAAACTAAAACATAACGCAAAAATTATAAAATCTTCATCCTATTCTCTTAGTTTCACTCTATTAAAGCTTCTTCACACAACCACAGGTAGTACTGTGTATGTTTTTGTGCTGTTGGATATGATACAGATTCTTGATTAAGTCTGAAAGATTGTTCGTTGATAGTATGTTCTTGTTCATTAAAACAATGAATTTGTGACAAACTGTATTTGTTCATTATCTCATACTAGGGAACTATGAATTTAAGAAACTATTTCTTTATTCTGCTATAATGTTTAGCACAGATTAATTAATATAAAACTGTAAAAAATCTGTCTAATAAATATGAAATAGCCATTGGATTAGAAAATAACTGTGATAACAAAAGAACATTAATTGGGAAGGCAAATGTAGCACAATATTATTAATAAAAACACATTAATTTATATATAAAAAACAAAATTTATTATTTATTTTACTGATTAACAGAAATGGAAGATTAAAGAATAGAAATGAATGATTAACAGAAATTCCAAGTTAAACTGTTATTAACTATTTATTACTATATGGCATCAAGCCGCAGTTCTTGACACAATAATTACAGCAGATGGAACCAAACCTACAACAAAAAAGTTTAATTTAATTTTATAGCTATTTTAAAGAATGGAAAATTAAAGCATAAAAAATTTGAATATGAGTATAATTAAATTAGATCTGATTCTAAAAAATCAATAAACTCTTATTCAATATAATGAACACTATGCTTGATTTTATCCAGCAGGCACCACGGGTTCTAGTTTCACTATTTTTGTGCAACTCACTGAAGGCACTGCACAAAACTCAAAAGCCACTAGAATCAAGGTTGTCTGAGGATTAAAATTATGATTAGGAAGATGCAAAAGAATTAAGATTAAGAGATTGGAAAATAATACTGATCCAGCAGTATTATAATTAAATAAATAAGGCAGATAACTCCTCAAAAAAAAAAAAGTGAAAGATGTTTATAAATGAGACTTTAAATTTAAAAAAAAAAAAATTGAAATAACAAGATACAGTTTTTTGTAGTACTATTTAGTTTTATGCTTTTAAAAATTATTTTTCAATAGCTTGTACATATATAAAATATTATACATTTATATAAAGTGTGATCAAAAGCTATCCAACCTTAGCACATAAAACAAAAAATTATTAACCTATTTAGTTCAATGATTTGTTCTCTTCACAGTAGGTACCTTTAACTCCAGTAAGGTCTCCATTGTTGGAAGCATTTTTCAAAGTCATTTTTATTGAACACCATAAGTCCTCTTATTGGATTTTTTTTTATCTCTACTCTGTTTTCAAAACAGAGTAGATAGACCTTTCTTTTCTCTGGAATTTTAAGTTTAGGAAAGAACGAAACAGCCATAAAATCAGTATCGCTATTTTCCAATATGTTTTGGGCAACTTGCAGTTGAATTTCCTTTTGATCAGAAGTGAGAAGTTTTTAAACAAATTTTGCAGTTATGTAGCATATCCCAAGATCTTCTGTTAAAATCAAATGAGCCAAATAAATAACTTCTTTATCTTAAAGCTTTCTAATTGATGGATCTATTCAACAATCATTCAATGCCATGTGTTAACTTGCTTGATTTCTTCAGGATTTTTCAGGAGGAAGGTCTGGCAGGGCATTTACCACTTTTGACATCTGACCATTTTGGAAATGGTGATAACACTCTTTAACGTGCACGAAATCCATAGCCTGATCATCAAATGCTGTTGCTAAATCTTCTTTATTCTCTCTACTTGCATGTCAACACCATTCTTCTGACAAAGTTTAATGCACATTATCTAGTCAACATGTTCACTCATCTGAACAGCAATGAAACACAAGAACTACTCAAATGATTTACTTTCATGACTGCTAAGCAGTGAGTGGCTAAAAAACAGTGAATAATATGCAACCAAACACAGAGTTAAGGTCACATTCTACAATGGTTCTTCCTGTGCTACTATTGGTTACAATAAAAAATAAGGTCAGATACTTTTTGATCAATAAAACAATCATAATTATTAATTTTAATACAGTTTATGTTAAAAAATTCTAATACATTGAAAACTTAATCTAACCTAAATCCTAATTAATTTGAATTATTAATGTGTTACACACATGCATACAAATCTCCACATTCGTATTATTCATAGCTTAGAAAGCTCAATAGATACACAGGGTGGGGATAGACTGCTAGACCAGTGACTTCTTGTCAGCTACAACATCTTATTATGGACTTCTCTTCCCTCCACTATCTGCTATCTGCAGTGTCTACTGCAGATAGCAGATAGACTACTGCAGTAGACTACCGCTATCTGCAATAGAGACTATACTTCAGATACCCTGAGATCAGATAGAAGTATTGTGCACCAACACAAGTTAAGACACAATGGGAAATGCTAGTGTATGTGTACGAGGTGTGTCCGAAAAAAATCCAATCTATTTTCAAATCTCTGTGCCAACATTCGTAGTGAGCTCTGTGAGATACAAGCATAACCAGTAACTTCTTCTGAATTAGCCAGCTGCCGCAGTTATCAACAGAACATATTAGTTCATGCACAATGCATATTTGTTTACAGTGCTTTGTTGATGTTTGTCGGATTTTGTAATTGCTAAAAATGATAGAGAGATCAAATCAATGAATTTACATTAAGTTTTGCTTCAAACTTAAAAAAAATTGTGCAAAAACTATTGAAATGATGCAGAAGGCCTTTGGAAATGAATGTATGGGTAAAACACAAATAAGAGAGTGGTACAAGTGGTTTAAAAATGACCACGCATCTGTTGACAGTAAACCATGTTCTGGCACAATAACACTGGTAAATGTTGGGCGTGTGCAACTTGCAATTGAAAAAGATCGTCATTTAACTTCTTGCGAACTAAGAAGTAATCTTAGAATTCTGAAAACAAGTGGAAAATTCTAACTGATAAATTGGAAATGACTCGCATTTGTTCAGAATTCATTCCAAAATTGCTCTCAGAAGCAGAAACACCTTCACTTTGAAGTTGCTCAGGATATCTTGGAAAAAGTCAATAATGATGAAAATGTGCTTAAAAAGATAATTACCACTGACGAATCATGGGTTTACGGTTATGATCCTGAAACAAAAAAACAATCTTCACAGTAAAAGCTTCCATCTGAGCCACGACCAAAAAAAGGACATCAAAGTCGGAGCAATGTCAAGGCAATGCTGATTGTTTTCTTCAATTATGAAGGTGTTGCACCATGAATACGCTCCAACAGGTCAGATAGAAAGAATTTTACTTTCAAGTTCTGAGAAGATTGTGTGATGCAGTAAGGAGAAAACGGCTTTTGGACGACCAGCAACTTGCTTTTTGGACGTTTTTTGAGCGAATGCATCATTTTTGGGCAACCAGTAACTGGCTTCTTAATCACGATAATGCGCCAGCAAATTCATGAAGCACTGTGCAACAGTTTTTGACAAACATCAAATTAGGCAACTTTTCCAACCTCTATACAGTCCCGACATAGCCCCCTGCAACTTTTGGCTGTTTCCAAAACAAACAATTTTGAGTGGAATTGTTTGGTGACCAGTTTGATGACACAGAAATGATTCAGAAGAATGTGATGAAAGCACTTAAGGTTATTCCAAAACTGTTTCAGAAAGTGGAAAGACAGAAGGGAGTGTGTTGTACAGTCAAATGGGGATTACTTTGAAGTATCACACAACCCGGTTAATGTGAAGTATCACATTAACCCCGTATCACACAAAGAATAATATCAGCACATAGAATTCAAAGTAGTTCAAATTCTTTTGGGACACACCTCATCTCATCTCTCTCTCTTTGGTGTGTGTGTGTGTGTGTTTGTTTGTTACTTTAAACACAAACATGCAATTGAATGATTTGATTTTGATTTGAAACAGTTGTCCAATAGAAAATTTTTCTCAAGTGGCTGAAAAACACACAAATGGTAGCACAAACCGTAGCCACAACTACAGTTTACAATTTTATTATCAAGAACAAGAAAATTACTAACCCAAAATATCAAGCGGTTTATCATAATCATCTTCAGTAAATATTTTTTTTGGAAAATTAGTCATAAGCCCAAAAGGTCCTGGACCATCGGTTCGATTGAGCTCAATATACAGTCGTACAGCAGAGAGTTGTTCTTTAGCACCAAATGTATGCGTTAAGGCTTGCCCATTAGTTAACCTAATCTAAATTAACACAAAGGGATAAAATAACATATATAAATTTATATCTGAAAAAAATTATCCAATTATCACTTGTGATAAAAATAAATAGAAAAAACACATAATTTTTACAAAACAAAGTTTTAAAATGTAAACAAAGATTTGTTTCTAAAATCTTTAAGATTTAAATAATTAAGATATGATTGTTATAATCATCATAATATGGATTTAAAATAATTAGATATAATGTGGCAATCAGAAAATTCTCAGTAGTTCATCAATCAAATAAAAAATAAATTTTATACATGACTCAAATTAAAAGAAAAGCAAGAAACATCAGAAAATTTATCAGCATTAGAACAGTGTAGATGAATTAACGATTAACTACTTAAAACAATAATTAATTATGTGTGTATGTATTAGTTGACTAAAAATTCTGATGTGGACAACATAAGACTTGAAGATGAAAAGTACATAAAATTTAATGTAAAAATCAAAGTACATAAAAATTTTATTTCATTAATAACTTCTGACATTTTTTTTCATGTTTTTTTTTTTTTAATTAAATTATTTATCATTAACATTATTTTACAACCAGAGGTTAATAATCGCTAATAAATCAATATAATTTTTTTAAAAAATGAAGTTAAAAAAAAGAAAAGAAGAAAAAAGTTTTTACTTCTTTAAAATAGAAATAGGTTTTTTTAATTTTGAACATTATGAATGTCGCATAATAGAACGGCAGTTATTCTTTAAAAAAAAAAACATCTATTGTTGATTTCAGAGTATATAATAATATTTTGTTTCATTAATAACTTCAATATTGTTTTTTTTTATTGAATTATTATTTATCATCAACATCTTTTTACAATCAGTGGTTAATAAATCAATATAGTAATAGTAAATAAAAAGAAAAGAACATGAAGTCTGATTTGAACCGATATGTACCCTACCCTTGTAAGATCCAAATATTTCAATATTAATTAAAATTTTTGTTTGGCGATAACTCTGAAGCCATTGGAAATAATTACCACTTATGTTGTATCGTTGAAAAGCTCTTCTCAATAAAGTCTTATTACTGCAGCTAACAAAAAGTCCAAAATCCAGATTTTTCGGATTTTGGGCATTTTTGGACATTTTTGGTTCGGTTGATTGCAACCAAGGGAAGTGCTTAACTAAATGTTAAAACAGTCCTAAATCCAAAATTTCAACATTTTGCAGCAAATCGTTTTTGAATTATATGAGATAGGTTATGTAGAGATGTCAAGCTGAAACTAGTCAAAATGGATTCAGGGATGGTCAAAATGAATATTTCTGTTGAAATCTGAAAACCGAAATCTTCACAATTACAATACTTCCTAGTACGAAGTACAAAAATTTTACTTTAATGATTATAAAATAATTTTAATGCAAGAGGAGAATAATGAAATGTTTATGATTACAATTATGCATTATTTATTATTATGTTAATACAAACTTTCAGATTTAATTTTTCAAACTTTTAGTTAGATTAGTTGAAATAGGCTTTGAAGTTCTGAAATATTACTAAATAATCAATTTATGGGAATAATATTATATGAATATTTTTTGATCAGCATGACAAAATACAATTAAAATTTAAAAAATTAATAATGAAACTTTTTAACTGCACGGAATTTATATACCAAATTTTTTAAACCTATTACTTGGCTACTTCTTTTGTGAGGTTGCATGGAGTGTTAATAGTACCGCTGTTGAAAGTTTCTTCTGGAACGGCAATTCAACATTTAGCAGCAAGTAATTCTTTTTAAACTTTTAAGAGTGGGTTTAGATGACTTGTAGATACAGTAAACAGAATAGTATTTATTTACTTTGATACTAGCAATAACATGAAACATAGATTCACCATTACACATTAGAGACCAAACAGCAGTAAGTGAGAAGAGGTGAAAGAGTGCCAAAGAAAATTAAAATGGTTCGATCACCAAAAAAAGTCACGTTTTTTTTTTTGGAATTTTGTGGTGTGGTGCTCATAGACTTATCTGGAAAAAGGGAGGACATCACAGAGTATTATACTTCACTACTGGAAGAACTGAAAGGTGCTAATCAGACTAGACATCCACAACTTGCAAAAAAGAAAGTGTTCTTTGGTCATGATAATGTGCCTCCATATACATCTTTGGTTATTGCTGTAACTGTCATGGTCTATGCTTTAAACAGCTTCCATATCCAACATATGTGCCAGATCTGGTTCTCACAGATAAATTTCTCTTCCCTGAAGAAATGACTTGCTGAATGAAGATTCATTCCAAATGATGATTTCAAAGCTGAGACAAGTGCTGATTTGCAGAGTTGAACAAATTGCATTATACAGAGGGTATGGAAAAGTTGGAAAGTCATTCATCTAAAGGTACTGAAGTGCAAAGTGAATGACTCCATTGAAAAATTTTTTAAAATTTCACAAAAATCTTGAGTTTTTTCAGCCTGAGAACTTTCCAAATGATCTTCATATAATCTTCAACATTCTAATAAATTTTACTGAAAATAAAAAAAAAATTAGGAAAAATTGGAAGAACTATTTAATCTAAATAAATAAAATTTCCAAAAAATACTTATCTAAGCAAATTTGTTTTAGTCTAAACTAAATAAAAATGATTATTGTGTAACTTGTGCACGGGATAAAACACGAAGTTTTTGCAACAATTTTGTGAAGATAATTTTTAAAAAAGTGCTGGCAGCTATGAAAAATAAACAGTGTTAAAAACTATACCTGTTTAATAATTAATCTGATAGCTTTTGAAATGGCTTTACTCATTTATTTAAACTTTTGTTACCAGGACATTATCATTGTAATTAAAATGTTACTACAAAAAAAAAATGTACATAACATATTTTAAGTTTTTTTTTTAATATTGATTTTGATTAGGTTAATATACGTTTAATATAGATTATGTATTAGGTTTCTTTAAAATCATGATCATCTATGTCAAATTAAATATAATAATAGAAACTAAAATAACTGAACTGAATAATTAATGAGAAATGCTAAGATTTTATTTTAAATACCTGTAATCTGGTCTGTGAATAGTCTTTATGAGGTGGTGGTTGAGCTGTTGTTGCTACTGCTGCTGGTGGTGGTGGCTGTGGCTGTGAAGCCACTGATGTTGAACCGCAACCACCACCAAATTTTTCTTTTCTTGCCAACCTATCTTGTTCTATTTGTTCCTTTACTCTTTGTCGTGCTAATTTATCTTCCATTTTCTCTCTTTTACGTTGTTCAACTATTTTTTTAATTTCTTCATCTTCCAACCTGTAATAAAAACCCATTTAATCATTAGATATCAAAATGATGTTTTGTTTGTATATTGGTCACAATACTATCAATTCTTATAGTATATTTCTATTTTATAAACAAAAGCAAAATATCCATTATTTTCACTCTTATCAATTTGCTTTCAAATCATTCAAATAAGTTCCACTGATTTTAACAAGATTTTCAGTTTCAGTAACTGAATTACACAGGCCTTTCTTTTTTTTGTTTAGCATTCAGAAACACCGTACAGAATTACTTCAGAGGATAAATGAGGATGAGTGTATGAATGTAAATGAAAAGTAGTCTTGTACAGTCTCAGGTCGACCATCCTGAGGTGTGTGGTTAATTGAAATCCAATTACCAAAGAACACCGGTATCCACGATCTAGTATTCAAATCCATATAAAAGTAACTGCCTTTACTAGGATTTGAACCTCAGAACTTTCGACTTCAAGATCAGATGACAAAATCAGCAGGTAATGATGAGTTAATCACTAGACCAGCTTGCTGGACCAAAGTACACAGGACTTTTTTTGGGATGAAGAAAATTTTACCCCCAAGGGAGCTAGGAGCTCAGTCTATGGCTTGAAGTCTTCCCTGGGATAACATGAATGTATCCTGAAAATTTGAAAGCAATCGGTTCAATTGCTTTCAATGGTCAAATTTCATTTGAAATCAACAGACAAAGAAGAACCAACCATAAACTTTTCCATTTATATATTGGATTATACATAATAATATTATACGTATATAATATTATAAGTATAACTAAGAAAAAAATTAATCCCAAAAAAAAGCAATCCCTGTTCCTTAATGCATTAGAATAATTAATTTGGTTGCGTAAGTTATCTTTTGGAAATTATTATGCATCAGTTTTTCAAAATATTAATTACATCTGGACTAAATTTTACTGTACTAATCAATGTTTAATATTATTTATCACATGTCTTCAATATCTTTATTGTTATGTTTTTGTCATGCGCACTCTGTCCACTCTGTCATGCGCAAACTCATACCGGGGACAGATGTACAGCACATGGCTAACATTGTCCAGAACCCTACATTCCGGGCAAGGTTCTGATACAAGACGAAACCTAGCCAAGCTATGCCGAAAAGCGCCATGCCCGGAAAGAAACTGTGTTATATGCCGATTGGGGGATACCCACTTATTAGTGCATAAACTAATAACCTCCGGAAACAAGTCATGGGTATATCGACTCTTAGTGGACTCACCTCATTGAAAAATTTTTTTTAATTCTATAAATAAAAATTATCTAGTTAGTAAGATAAAAAATAATATAAGATAAAAAAAATGTAAGATAAAAAAACGGAAATATCATTATCAAAGCAAATATGTTAAATAAATTTTTTTAAATGGTATTAATAAAATTAGTTACGTCTCTAAAGTATTAAAATTTAACTTACTTTTTTTTAGCAGCAATCATTTCTTTTCCGGATCGTATCCTGTTTTTCTCTCTTTCTAAAGCTTCTAGCTTTTCCTTTTCTTCTCTTTCTTTCCTTTTCTGTTTCATCTTCTCTTCTAATTTCCTTAATTGTTCAGCCTTCTCATCTTCTGTTAATGGCTTTTTTTCTTCAGTAGATTCTGAAAAGCGACTATGTCCAGATTTAGCAGCATGAAATTCTACTTCAATCTGAGTAGAAAATAATTTTCCGCATCTGTTATTAAAAATAAATAAAATCAAATCAACCTTTAAACAAAAATTGTATGTTAACAAATGAATAAGAAAATTAATGTTATATTTGTTGGTAATTAGTAACTCCCCCATCAAAAACCACCATAAATGCACCAAATTAATGGCAAGCTCAATGTAAATTTACAAATTACTTTTGGAGGCCTTCATTTACCAGTTAGTTAGATACTATTTCATCCAGAGCAAATCTTTTGTATTAATATAGTTACGTAATAGAAAGAGCACTAGGAAATATTTGGAATACATTGGAACAGATCATCACAGATGGTTATAAGTTAGTACGTTAGGTCCAATCTGCACTGCAGCCACTCTATAGTCACTGTCTCAATGTCTTTTTTAGTTAAGTAAAAAGAGGCAGTGATGTAGTAATGGTCGAAAACTGAATACAGGGCAATTTTGCATGTGAGTTATGTGTTTAGAAGAAATTTCCTTGAAGATATTATCCTCAGTACAATAATATTTATGCTGTACAGAGAGTTTGAAAGAAGAAATTTTGGCCTTGAGGATGTTCCAAGGTCGATCAGACCTTGTAACAGACAAAGATCAAAGATGGTCGATCCGACCATCTTTGTCTGTGACTACTGAAACATTTCTGCAATATAAAAATGCTTGAGACAGACAGGCATGTGACTTATTCCAAAACAAAGGTATCTGTCACAGAATAGATATAACTGCTGGTGCAATTTTTGCTATTTTGTGTTAAATATTTAAGTTAAAAAGTTTTGGATGCTGCATAACAAGACCAATGATCAAATGGCACATCATGTGTCGTGGAGCTATGAAATGCTGAAAAAGTACGAAAATGGGAAATCTTCCTACATAAACACTATTGTGACAAGTAATGAAACTTAGCTGTACTATTATAACATCCTCACCATGGCTCAGAACAAACTCTTGGTGTTTGAAGATGAGGAGACCCCAGTGGCTGTTTGAAAATCAGATGGTGTGAAGAAGAGAATGATGGCTGTATTTTTTAGTGTGAGAAGAATTTTGGAGGAAGTTGTACTGGAAGTTCAAAAGACAGTTACAGGGAAGTGGTATATTAAGGAATGCCTGTCTAAAGTTGTTGAAGCTGTGCCCAAACTCAAGTATGGAGACACATGGTTTCTTCATCACAATAACACTCTAGCACACTGCTCCAAAGTTTACTGTTAGAGCTCCAAGAATGTATAATAGTTTAATTCAAGAATACTGTTAGGAGTACTCTCCATGAGAGCAGAATTTTTACAGCTTCAGCATTTTAAAAAAACAGCTAACAAAAGGGAAAAGTCAGTCAGGATGATATGCCAAGCATGATAGGAAAGCCATGGAAACTAGCCCTATTGGCCCACTTGCAAATATATGACTGAAGTAAATTTCTCAGATTGCATTTTAGATTTTCTCAGATTTGCTATAACTAAGCCAGCTTTCAGGACAGATGTGCCAATTTAATCACGTTACTTTCAAAATTTACCAACTTTTTATAATGATACATTTTTATTATATACATAAATACAATATTTTTCTAAGAATTCAAGTTTATTATTAATATTTATTTCCAATATTTTAAAATTATTTTTTACAGCTGTTGTTGTACATTATGTGTAATAAGATAATTAGGAAATATACAAAAATTCTTTTTTATATGAAGTAGGGTCCCAAAAAAATCTGACCTACTTTCAAATCTCCATGCCAAGAGTTTGTAGCGAACTCCGTGAGGTACAAGCATAACCAGTAACTTCTCCCAAACTAGCCAGATGCCACAGTTATCAACAGAACATATTAGTTCATGCACAGTGCATATTTGTTTTGAGTGCTTTGTTGATGTTTGTTGTATTTTGTAATAACTGAAAATGACGGAGAGATGAGATCAACGAATTTGCTTTAAGTTTTGCTTCAAACTTAAAAAAAGTTGTGCATAAACCATTGAAATGATGCGAAGACCTTTGCAAACAAGTGGGCAAACCACAATTAAAAAAGTGGTACAAGTGGTTTAAAAATCGCTGTACAGAAATCCACGTTTTACCTGACCTTTGACCAAAATAACACCAGAAAATGTCAAGCATGTGCGACTTGTGATTGAAAAAGATCATTGTCTAACAAAGAAATTTTACCTTCAAGTTCTGAGATGATAGTGTGACACAGTGAGGAGAAAACGGCCGCATTTTTGGATGACCAGTAACTAGCTTCTTCATCATGATAATGCACAAGAACATTCATCAAACATTGTGCAACAGTTTTTGGCAAAACGCCAAATCAGGCAACTTCGCCAGCCTTCGTACAGTCCCAAAATAGCTGCCTGCGACTTTTGGCTGTTTCCGAAAGTGAAAATTCTACTCAAAGGGCACCAGTTCAACAAAACAGATGATTCAGAAGATGCGATGAGAGCACTTAAGGCCATTCCAGAACTGTTTCAGAGTGGTAAAACAGATGGAAGCGTGTCTTACAGTCAAATGGGAATTGCTTTAAAGAATGATACTAGTCAGATGATAAAGAATAACATCAAGGCGGAGAATTCAAAGTAGGTCGGATTCTTTTGGGACACACCTCTTATATGTGTTTTTAAATGTTAAAAAAAATATTTTTAACAGATCTGTTGTTTTCAATAACGAACACACCTTTACATTCATTAAATTAATTTTATATACACCACCATAACTAAATTTAAATTGTGATCTAATTTCAGTATAATTCAAATATTTTGCTAAACCATTTTACCTGTCTAAAAAAAAGTATGCAATAATCTTCACTAATAGTCATTAACTATTTTATTTATATGTTTATTAATAAGTTATAAGTATTTCATAGACTTCTGTTTCTTGTTTTCTTCAAACAGATTTGATGAAGTTTTTTACATTCACTTTAATGTATTTTTATTAATATTCTCTAAAAATATATCCTTACATCCAATCCATTTTAGTTGCAATAAATCAGATTTTATTTCTTTTCTTTGCCGTTTTGTTGCTTAAATAAGTATGCTTTGTGTACCATCCTGTAAAATGTATTTATTTTGTATGACCAGGGTAGAATTGATTCTCTGTAGATAATAGTATTATATATTAGTTTTCTAAACACTCAATTAACTTTTGATTTTTTTTATTAATGTTTAAATTAAAACATTTACGATCTATTACTACTAGTTTATATAGTAAAATTTAATTTTTTTGACGTGAATTTAATTTATTTAAAATGAGCAAAATATTAATTCTTTATATAATAGAATATAATTCCATCTAGACATCTTAACCAAAAAAGGATCTATATATGGTTAAATTATACATACTATATATTTCTCAAAATACTGTACAAAATTTTTAGAGATAACAGCAGATAATGGCATTTCATTGCTAAACCATCATTATATACAGCATCACACAAGATTTATTATAAACTATAAAACTCTTTTGTTTAAATGATTAATTGTAATTAAATTAACTGTTATTTAATTTTCACATTCATGGGTAATTGTTATTAAGCAACATGTAAAATTAAACACTGTAAACATAGAGCATGTAGAAAAAATGTGTATTAGAAAAAATGCAAATATTTCCATTAGTATCTCTCATTTTGTATTATATTTATGCTTAATTTTTTATTATAATAGCATAACATAATAGCAGTTCTAGCTTTATCAAAAATAGGATGTAAAGTTTATCACAAACTTTGAATGAAATGTACTCTTATCTATTAAAATGAAATATTTATCAGAGGCCATTCATCCATTTAACAATTCTTAAATGATCCATTCAGTATAATGTAAAAGTTAAAAAAAAACCAAATTTATAACTATTTGGTTTACACTTTTTTTTTTTTTAGAAACAATATTTACCACATCTATCTATGACTGATGGTAAAACATGAACACCACTTGGGTAACTATGTACTTCTGATTAAAACAGACATCAACAGAATGAACTACTATGACTGCAGTGGTTCATGTATAAAATTGATTTTTTTTAAATTAAAACTAGATATTATTTTTTTCCTTCTTCACTGCTAAATATAGTAAATCAGCAGACCCAAACAATTGAAAAGGACTTTTTGATTATAAAAACATTTTCAGTTTTTGTCATTTATATGAAAATATTACTACAATAAAAAAACAGTATTGCTCATGATCTACTTTCAAAATTGTCTATAAAATCTTACAAAATAAGAATGGTGTTAGGTGTAATCAACATATTTTGAAATTTCTTTAAATTTATGAGCCACAAACTTAAAATTATCAAGGTCATAAAAAAAACTGGATAGTTCATCATATAATTTTTGAATTTATTAATATAATTCACAATATAGTAATATATTGTAAAATATTAACACAATTTTTTTTTTTTTTTTTATAATTATTTTGTTTTTTGTTTATTATTGTATATTATATTATTATATTTTTATTATTGTTTACTGTATTTTTTATTATGGTGTATAATACATATTTACAATATTTTTTATATATTATAATATATTTTCAATATATATTTATTTATTTATTTTTTTAAATATATTATATTATACTTTGAAGTGGTAGTTTTATTATCACATTCGTATTGTTTTTCCAATTCCACTCTAAACATGCTGATGATGATATGATCTTAAATTTTGTTAACTTTTAATCTTTTCCATAAACAGTGATAAGAGAAACATAAGTTCCTTTCTGAGAGTTTATTCAGTAAAAATTGGTATTTCCTAACAGAATACACTTATCGTATTCTGTTACCAAACTATTCTATACAGAGATTAATAGTTTGGTTTCAGAAAAAAGTACAGAAACAGATATGCCATTGAGCTTCTAAGGATGGTTGGAAAGAGATATTTACAGAGAGGAAAAGGACTGAGTCCATATTTCATCAATTTAAAGAAGGCATTTGACAGAGTCAAATGAGAGAAAATGAAGGAGATACTTAAAGAAAAAATGTAGAAATGGAAAATCAAAAGATTAATGATTATACACGAGACAAAGAGCAGCAACATAAGTAAGAATATGACTTACATTTATCATAGGATAAGGAATATACATTAGAAGCAAAAAAGGAATTAGTATAGGAGAATGAAAAATAAGGTGTATAAGTTTTGCAAATGATATGGTAATTCTGGCTAATTGGATACAAACATTTGAACATTAACAACCCTGAAGAAAGAACTGAAAGAGTATAGGGTAAATGCTAAATATAGGAAACTTAACTAATGGAAATAATATCAAAGAGGATTTAGTGACAAGGACAACTGAAGGAAGAAAAGAAGAAATGAAAAATTACAGATATTTGATATTATGATGTCAGACGACTGGAAAGTACAGTAGAAATAAAAGGAAGGATAGCAAT
>JAAAKQ030471991.1:0-10297 GCA_010016005.3 Zanna intricata | reverse complement strand
CTTGAAATGCTTTTTATTATTTTTATCGTTTAATGTAAACAATAAACAGAAAATATTAAGCGTTTTGAAAATATGTACATATCAAGAAATGAATGCATTTATATCTATGAAATGAATATGTCAAAAGAATGACTGAATTTACAAAACTGAAGAATATAAATTTGTTTTTAGAAAATGATGATAGGGAAATTAATTGTTTAATGAAAATTTTCAACAGGTTGAAAATACAGGGAAAATTAAGTGAATGATGAAAGGTAGATGAAGAAAATTTGAAAGGCAAAGAATTAATTTTTTAATTCAATAATGAGGTTTTGAAAACAATGTGAACACATAAATTTATTATTTATTTCCAAATTAATAATTTAGATTTATATAAAAGTGTAAAACAGCTGTGAAACATAAATGTATTTCATATGAAGCTGTATGATGCATTCAATAAGACATATCTACATAATTTCAATCAGGTATATTTTTTTTTTTAAGATTAAGCAATCTTCTGAACATGACAATAAAAATTCTTATTCTCTATCTTCGTCAGAATATCATTAGTATGTTTTCAGTGACATTATTAACAGATTGTTTTTTTTTTTTTTTTACTGTATTTTAAATAACCAGCCAAATGAATATTCATATCGATGCCATGAACAATGAATGTTTGAAGTAGTTTAATGAATTAATTCTCTAATTTAATACGTTTATTTTAGCTTCACTCATCAATTTGAGAAGGAAGAATAAGTTCAGTGAGTTAAAACAATAACCTAAATATATGTATCCTAATCTTAAATCTGTTTACTAAATATTATTTATAAGCTGATGATAAATCAATGAGAAGGCCTGGCCTAATGATTCAGGGCAATCCTAACCAGGGCTAAGTGGGTTACAGCCTCAGGATGCAAGCCTTTTGGGGGCTGCAATTTTTATTGGTGTTATATATTTTTTGTTAATATTAATTATTAGTTATTTTTATTTAAAATATTTTCATGACAAAAATAACCAAATAACCTGTTCTAAATGAAAGAGAACAGGAGCGTATTATTTTTCATAGTCCATGGGCACTAAATATCTAATGAAGGTCTGGAACATTAACAGGATATGTTCAAAATTAATGTTTCTCAGATGAAGCTTAATAATGTGAGAAGAAACAGATCTTAATAAAATTATATTATTGTAGAAATAAATTGAAATTTATTATTTTTAACTTTTTACTAGCAACATACAATCTTACAGACTGAGTTTTGGTTCTTCAGTAATTTCTTAGCATATGTGTTTTTGATATTGAATCATTAAACCAATTAATTTTCTTGCACCAGTTAATGTCCCACTGTTATCACTTTGCTCCTGAATGTAATACTTATTTTTAATATCAGTGTCCAAAACCAATGTTAGTACTTCAATGACCAAAATTCCTCAACCGGTTCTGCCAAGTTTTGGAGTTTCAGTGGTATAGAATCTACTGTGACAAAATTTTTGCTTTCAACTTATTCATAGTTTGCTCATAGCAAACTTATATATAGTTTTTATTTTTCAGTAGTTTTTATAAATATGATAGAAAATTATTTTGTAGTCTTGATAATCGTTTCTTTTTTGCTTATTTACTTGCTTTTACGTTTTCACTTATAATATTTAATTTTAAATTAATTAAATGTTTTACAACTGCTAATGATGATTATTTAACAACATAGGTGTTTATATCAAGCCACCAGGCTGGTCTAGTGGTTAATGCGACATTGCAAATCAGGTGATTTCGAAGTTGAGAGTTCTAAGATTCAAATCCTAGTAAAGGTAGTTACTTTTTTTTGAATTTGAAAACTAAATCGTGGATACCAGTGTTCTTTGGTGGTTGGGTTTCAATTAACCACACTTTTTGGGAAGTGGTCGATCTGTGATTGTACAAGCTACACTTCATTTACATTCATACATATAATCTTCATTTATACTCATTCATTCATTCTTACGGTAGTTCCAGAGGCCAGAAAAAAAAGATGTGTCTATATCAAAAATTAATTTTATTCTGTTTGATGTTTTATTATATTTTAACAAACACAAATTAGAAAACTAAAAAACTTAGGATATTTACTTCATTCAATATCATAGTATTTTACTAATCCAGCACTAAAGTTTACATTGGGAAACTCAAGACATTCTGATGGAATGTTAACTAAAATTAACAAAACATTCATAGACATGAAAAATATTGCTATATCAATATTCTTTATCTGTTTCATTCACAATGAATAGATTGTTGAGAATTTACCATAAAGTGCACTTTTTGCTTTTATTCATCTTTAACAATATATAAGCAAAAACTTAATTATTTTGTGGTAAAAATACTTTTAATATAGTACTAAATATACGTAAATATATTTTTAAGAATTAATTGGCCTTAGACCAATTTTTTATTCTTTCGGGTTAAAGAAAAGTTCAAAATTCTTGTGAAATTATTTTTAGAATACTTTGTTTGTCATGTGAATCATCTGCAATTTTTGATTTCCATGATTACTTTTTGTATAAGTCCAAAATATAAAATAGTCTTTTGAAGTTTCCATGAACTCTTGTAATAACTAGTCGAAGGTGCTGATACATTCATTCCAGCAGTATCAGATGATTGATTACTAGATGGGACAAATAGTTGTCTTACCAGATCAGTGAAATACTGTTTCGTTTAAGATGTCTGTAGGTAAAGAGAATTAATGAAGGAAACAATTTACATAAAATAATTTATTGTTTATAATCACTAATATATAAATATGAAAATGACTCTTTGGTTATATGAGCACATATAAATAGTTATAAAAAAAGAATATTTTGATTATATTTCTGCTCAGTTTAGTAATACTTATGCTACTCTTTGAAATATATTATATAATAAATAATTTTATTATTTTGTTTCAATATATTTTTTTTAACTATAGCTTAATAAAAATAATACTAGGAATAAGGAAATTTCAAAATATTAAGTAATAATATTTTACAGTAGTTTTTTTAAGTTATATTGCAGAATATTTAAAAACAAAATAATTTGCGCAGAAATTATAGGAAGTAATTTAGATATTATATCTATTTTGATTATTTCACAAAAATGTGATTACTTATAAAGATTTTTCAGTCAGGAAGTGAACATTTTAAAAGTAACATATTGTGAATACTTATTTCCTATAAATAATTTATAAAAACTTTATTTTACTTGAAGATGAACCATTTATATAAGTAAGAAGTATGTTTATAAATAATGAATTATGTAATGATTTATTTCATGTATAAATACGTGTAAATAAATATAATAGAAGTATAAGATACTCCATAAAAATAAAGTAACAAATATTACATAGTAATTACAAAATTAGACTGACTAGTACATGGTACCTTACCTATAAAACACAATGAAGAATTTGTGTGTCGCTTTTATTAAAATATTTCTGTTAAAATTAAAAAAAATTGTTAATTTTTGTTTTTAAAAGAAATTAAATATGTATTTTTAATTGCATTAAAGTAAGCAATAATAATTACTAATTTTACCACATACAATTTTAGATTAATAAGTTAAATTTAAAATATTTTTCAAGAATGTTATTATAGACATGAATGATTGTTTGAATACAATTAGTAACATAATAATATAATAATAAAAAGGTATTGTATCCATATACTTCCAAGTCTTATTACAAAATTTATAAAAAAATAATTCCATAAGAAAGAATAATGGAGTTATTTTTTAAATAATCTAAAATAAATAAAAATGAATTAATGAGTAATTAGTAACCAGCACTAATTTTTCTCCTAAAAGGAGAAAATCTTTAAGTACTTCATGAAATATTGTACAAAGATATTTGTACAAAAACATGTGAAATTAATTTACAGTATATTGTATGTATTGTAGTACAGTTGTTTGAACTCCCACATATACTATGCAATTCAGTCTCAGTTCAATACTCAGCTTTAACTCCAATAGTTGAAGTGGCCATCAAGCACAGTCAGATCGTTTAAATATATTTACAGGTACAAAGAAGAGTTCCGCATCTGGAAAACAAAGCTAATTAGAATATTTATAATTTAGTTGATAATTTTCCATTTGAGACAGATAAGCTTGCTTTCTAAAATGAATAATTGGCAATTTAATGTAATTATGCTTGCAAAAGCAGGAAGTGTTATAAAGTGTTAGGAAATGATCTTGCTAAAATTTATGGAGGAGCTTTCAGAGTCAGTATTTATGCTTAAAAAAATGAGTAACAAAATAAGCAGAATGAATATCTTAGCTAATTATCTCACAATAGTTAATAGGGAAAGTTGCCTAATAATAGTCTGGTATAACGTGTCTATGTGTTTCATGGTTGCTGTGTTGAAGCAAAATGCTTTTATATTTTGCTCCACTATGATTAAAAAATCTTCAGGATTTAAAGGACAAAGGGAAAATGTGTTTTCATACATTGTTTTTACATTTATGCACATCATTGGCATCTCCTCCTGACAGCTATTACAAATTAGTTCAGATTAAACTGTTAGGTAATAATAAAAGAACACTTCATCACTCAGGAGATAAGCATATAAAATTGATAACGTTGTAACATATGTAAATTACTTCAATTATGTCTTAAGTTTGTTTGAATTTTTCATTAAAATAATCTGTTAACATTTTTTTTTTACAATTGTTAGTTTTCTCATGATGCTTAGGCATTCTACTTTTGCGAAAAAAGTGTCACTTATCATTATATCTGGTTTATAAAATTATACCAGATATAATGAACAGTTCCCTCATTGCCTAAGCCTTATTGCTGTGCTACAATCTAATGTAGTTACAGTAAAAAGATGAGCATTTTAAATTAAATAATGCTAATGTTGTAACGGTATAAAGATTTTCTTTAACTATTAAATGAAGCAGTAAAAGTGGTAGCATTTAATTAGCTATTTTCATTCCTTGATTGCATGGAAGGATAATAAAGGATTGACCAGTAATTTCATATTGCTGTTCATTTCTCTACCAGGCCCCTAAAAAAACTGTGAACTTAAGATTAAAACAAATTCAGCACCCTTCTTTATGGTTCCATTTCGATAAATGTATTTTCTATGAATTAAGAAGAACATATATATGTGCCACATTTTAACCATTTACATTAACACATAATACACTATAAAAAATAAATTAACTATTACTTTTTAGAAATGATTCTGCGGCTGAAAGTAATTAATTAATTTCAAAAAATATGATACACTAATCTTCAGAGATAATAAAGTTTGTTTCTTTAAATGGAGATGGCAAAAGTTATTTCAGTAACTGTTCATAAATATTTAACACAAACTGACCTTGGAAAAAGTATAAGAAAACTTTCACATTTAAGTTGGCTAAAATACTTAGAATATTTTGCAGGCTGATTGCACGGAAATATTCCCTTTTGTGTTGTGATTAATAGTGGTTGCTTTGTTAGAATTATACGTTCTGTGAATGAATAACTTCATGTTATTAGACTGTTTTTTGCAGAAGGGTTTCACTACCACATGTGCAAAATTAAATGTTAACAAATATAAAAAAAATGTGTAGAGACTTAAGAAATGTTTTCAAATTGGTAGTACATATCAATTGTAAAAAAAATAATGAAATGATGATCATTTCATTAAAAAAAATTTCATAAAAAATTCACTACCAAGTAGTGAATTTTTTACTTGAATTTTTATCTGCGAAGTAAGTAAACACATCATTTTGAGTGTAATAAACAAGACAAAATCTGTTATAATCAAACAGTAGTGTTTTATTTTATTCCATATACGTGTTTCATTTTTGAGTGTTGTAGTTTCGTTTTTCTTTTTGGTTTTTATTTCTTTGTGTGACTTCAAATCAAAGTCCAGGACATGGGGGAGTCACGTGATCAACATGAGAGGTGGTAGAAGATGCGATAGCCTCTGTGGATTTTCACTGTGTCAACAGACTCCGAGACCTCCACTTTCAAAAGCCAGAACGTGAGTGGAGGTTGAGGAGTTTCAACACCTCATCTAATATTTGTGGGTTTGAGGTGCATGAGGCGATTCGCGAACTGGAAGTGCTAGAGGAAACCCTCAGTGATCATCGCTTAGTAAGCTATAAAGTTGACGGACTAACCCTGAAAAGAGGGACAAACATGAGAAGAGCAAAATTCAATCACAACAGAGTAAGCCGATTCAAGGCTGCGATTGTGACCGAACTTGGGATTGTTAAGGCGTCGACTTGAATGTCCTAACGTATTTTTCCCGTTTCCTACCCTAAAGGGGTAATGCTTCCCAAACACCAAACGCTTCCTATACGTGCTATTTAAAGATCTAATCTCCGGATACAGAGGAGTCTGCTGGTGAAGCCCATAGTTATCAGACCTCAGGAAGAAGAGTTTCGCCAGCCAGTGACGCCTACAACGAGCGCAGCGACAAGTGAGAACCTGGACGAGGAGCTGAACCGGCTACGAGAGATTTCAGAAGGACCATAATGAAGGTGAAGAAAAGCAAATTGCAACAATTATGTGAGTTGGTCGAGGAGGATCCCTGGGGTGACGCATACAGAATTGTTACCAAGAGGTTCGGCGGAAAAGTAATAATATTGTCCAAAGCAGACCTGACAAGGAATATATGCGAGTTGTTTCCTCGAGGTAAGGGCTACTTCAGAGAAGAGAGAGTAGTGAATGAAATAGTCCCATTTACTTTACACGAACTACTCGAGGCTGCCAAAACAGTTAAGAGCGGTAAAAAATTTCTGGGCCTTGACGGAATTCCTCCAGAGGTCATGGTAATCACAGTAAAGGCAGTATCAGAAAAGATCTTGTGACCATGGTACATGGTCACAATGTCAATTCAATTCCAGATGAAGCCGGAACGTCGCAATGAACAATTCAATTCCGGATGGGTGAAATAATTGTGAACCGAAGCCCAGCAGCAAAATATCTGGGGATGTGGATGGACCTGTTGTGCCAACAGGTCCTTCATAATCCATGTATAACTGCCAAGAAGGGCGAGAGGTTTTCCAGGCGTTGTCATGTTTGATGAGCAACTAGGGCGGCGCCTGAACTGCGAAGAGGAGGCTACTGGTTGGCGTATAGGCTACGACGGTGCTTTACCGGATGAAAATCTGGGTGTATGCCTGGGCAATTAATAGCCAGGATATCCCCAATAGATCTGCTGGCGAAAATGAAACATTCCATTGCAATGGGATATGGCAGGAAAACTACTGTAGACGCGATGTTCAGGAGCTTGGAATAACAAATGGAAGAAGGCAACTAAGATGGTCACAAAGGTTCATCCACGATGAGAGAAGCTGGATGGAGAAGAAGCATGGGAACATCAGTCATGAGTTCACCCGCTTCCTCTCAGGAAATAAATGCTTTCCAGATTATTTACATAGAATGAACAGAAACATTACAGGGACCTGCCATGACTGTGCTGAGCGGTACATCGCTGATCGTGTAATATTCCGTGCATAAGATGGAGGACCTCTTAGGGCCGATGTATTGTAGCAAGGTCCTGTAAATGCAGAAAACATTATCAGAATTATTTTAATAGACAGGGTTTCCTGGAGTAGAATAGCGACTGCGGCCATAGTTAGATCTAAGGCAACAGATGAACGAAGAAGGCAAGCCAGAAAGAGGTAGTCAATCCGAGGCAAAATAGCCGTTGTCGGATGGCTGTAGGCGGCCAACAGGAGGGGGCGGGTGTTGGGGCTCTCCGGTATTGTCGTCCGTCAATGGCCTCTTGAAAACGCTGCCCGAGTTATCCCAAGGCAGCAGTAAGAACGCAGGGGCAGCGTGGATACCATATAGATTAGGTCGCACGACTAGAGGGGGAGGGTTTTTAACGGGTGAGAGCCCCACACTTGTCGTTAGAGCGGGCGTGGCGACGGCTGGCAGAGCTTTTTCCTCCACCTATGGAAAAACAAGGCAAAATCTGACTGGAGTAGTCAGTGTCAGGCAAGAAAAACTACATTCGATGCCATTGGTGGGTAACACTGTTTTGGATATAAAAAATATTATTGTTTATGAGATTTATTCGTAGAAGGATTTCAAAGAATATTCGACTGCTAATACCATTCTAACTTATTGTTATCCATGATTAAGCCAGCGATGATTTAAAAGTTCAGGACAGCGGAATAAGGAGTGAGATTCTGCAACTCTCGCTCACATACTACTCAAATGATGCAATAAACACGATGGAAATCCGTTCGGAAATACTTCAATATTTATAGGCTTGTTAGCCCGTAGCTCCAATTCTTTACCTAATGATTTTCATTTTTGATCCCCGCAAAGAAGCTTTCCAGAAGAAGCATTTTCAAAGCAATGAAGAAGCGAAAATTCAGTCGATAAATTTTTATGTAGATGCATAACTTCAAGGGTTATTATCGTTTGAAAACCAAAAAAAAGAAGATTTTGATGCCAAGTAAAAGACACTTATTACCTACTACTGAAAAAAAAATTGAGGAATCTTCATTCCCAATTTATCTCCAATTAGTACTTAATCTTAAAGAGAGTTGTGATAAATTATTAAAGATTAATTCTTTAATAATAAATTTAATAAACACGATTTTAGAGTATAGTTTTTAAAATTGATAAATGGTCCTCATAAAATAATTCTAAATTTAAGTAAATTTAAATTTGAAGTACATTTGCTTAAATTTATTTTTTATAATCATTCATAAATAATTATCACTAGCTTTTTATTCCAGCAAACTCACTCATAAACCAAGAGTAAATAATAATCCTTAATTTAATAGCTACAAGAAAAGTGCACTTAAGACGACCGGTCTACTTCATTATTTATTCGAAGTTAACCTTTCTTGTCTGCATTTTTTGTTAAACTGAAAAGTCAATTATTAAAGAAGTAATCGTAAAATAAAAATCCTATTTACCAGATAACTGGCTTAATCATCTCAACGAACGGGTTTCTGGGCGCTGTAGGCCAGCGAATGAGCCACATTATTTGAATATGAACCGTGTGAGTCTCCATGACCAGAATCCCAACCGCTTGAACCGCCAGAACTCCATCCTCCTCCATGACTACTGTATTCAACTGGATGTACAGATACCTGTAACACAATTATTGAATATATTGGTACTGATATTTATTTGTCAAGAATTATAATGTCTTTTATGGCTTATTAATTGAATGATATCTTACAAATAAAATTCTGTTTAATATCAGTTTGTAAACTTAAAATAGAACGTTTTAATAAATTTATTCCTAAGTACAAGAAAGTAAAACAACATGTAACATTGGTATTTGGTAATATACATGAGAATTAAAAAACATATAAATATTAATTACACAAAGATGAAAAATGTTTTTACGTAAAAGAAAGATAGTTAAATAAAAAACAAGTCTCATAAACATGGTAACATTGTTCATTTTTACATTGTACATGCGTAACATAATTCGTTATTAATTAATCCAGTAAACATAATTCGTCTAAACAACAAATTCAAAGAGGAATATGAATTTAAAGGTTATTAAACATAATTGGATATTTGTTGTATTCTGTTATAAATTCATCTGTAATTTTTTAAAAAAGAAGCATAAAACAAAATTTATCTGTAAAAATATTTTTTTATTATAAAATATATAATTTCACTTCCACAGAAATTAAGTTGTTATGTAATTAAGAATTATTTATAAATATGCATAATAGGTGGAAGGCTGGTTAACCTAATATTCTGTTCCACTAACATTCTCTAACCTTAACACCTAACCTAAGATTCCTTTTTAACTACAAAACATATTACTAAATTTATAATTTTGTTAATATCTTAAACAAACTTCTCCCATAATGATAAGTTTACTTCATCTTCAGTTGGTGTAACGACAGCAATGATTTTTACGATAGATCCAGCTTCAATTGAAAAAAAAACCTTAGTTTGAAGGAATATTAATTTTTATAAATCGCTTTAAATCTAAAATCACATTTAAAACAACATTTAAGATTAGGTAGAATTGGTAAACTCCAGTAAACGTTATTTCAGTTACTGCATAAAGATCTTTTGAATTAACTTTAAAAATTATTGTAAAGAAATAATGAATATACTTTTAAATATCTCTTTTGGTTTACATAAAAAAATAGAAAACAAGAATAAAATACAAATTAATAACCTATACTTATTTACAAAGTAAACACATAATTTGATTTAAACTGGAAGGATGCCTAAGTACTAATTGTCTAATTAATCAAGTTAACTGAGGAAGTGTCTGTGACAGCATCTAAGTTTAGATGCTCTAATGTAGTCTTGTACAATCTGAGGTTGACCACTCCTGAGAAGTGTGGTTAATTGAAGCCCAACCACCAAAGGACACCGGTATCCAC
>JAAAKQ030471990.1:0-44415 GCA_010016005.3 Zanna intricata | reverse complement strand
TTATCTTTACTAGGATTTGAACCTTAGAACTCTCGACTTCGAAATCAGCTGATTTGCGATGTCGCGTTAACCACTACCAACCCGGTGGGTTAATAATAGAAACTAATTGTCCAGGTTTTAATATAGAATAAAAGTGCGTTTAGATATTTTTTTGTTTGCTAAATAATTAAAGCAACTAAAAGTATTTAAACTTTCTCAGTCTAAACACTTATACAATTGAAGGTAAAATTTACGAAGATGTTTTATAACTAGAATTTATTAAATTTGTCGAAATATGATTTCTAAAAAGTAGAAAATAAAAAAAGTTTTTTAAAGCATGCTTTTCTTAAAAAAAAAAAAAAATATATATATATATATATATATATATATAATATTAAATAAATAAAAAACAAAACTAAAAAGTAAAAACTAATGTTATTTTCAAGGAAAATAATTTTCCTTGAATAAATAAATACTTTATTTAATTTTGAAGGAAAATACTTTAAAAAACATTTTCTATATATACTCGTACATGATTAAAAAGAAAGGAGTGAGTCGAGCGTTCTCATATACAATGATTTTATAATTAGAACACGCCGAATGCTTTTCTTTTTAGTCATGCATAAAGAGAAATTGGTTTTAAAGTAATTTCCTTGAAAACAAAATTACTTTTTATTTTTTATTACGAATCTTTTTTTTTTGTTTGTATTTGTGTAAGTCATTTCAAAATCTAGGGTGTTTATTGACTTGTTTCAAAAAGTGGCACCTATTACTGTTTTATATTTTTCCAGATCTTAGCCGAAATAAAATAACATAAAAATATTATTGAGGTTATTTCAATAATTATAAATTTTTATATTAAAAAAATTACTTTAGTTAGGGTAAAGGAATACCCAAAAAATTTTCTTCATAATTAAAATATGTAAGAATTAACAATACAAATAAATTACATCACATATGTTTATTTTTACTTAAACCCAGTTTAATTTTGATTTATGACGGTCAAAAACGCATTTAATATCGACCAGTTTTGATTGAGTTTTTGCTAATTTAATAAAAACAGGTGCACAAAATTCTCACTATCCCGTAAGTTATTAATTGTGGTCGATTATATATTTTACATCAGACTACCTACAGTCTTATCAAAGATAATTTAATATAGACTGGTGTGATTGTGTTTTACAAAGATATTTCTGATGTTAGACATTAAGCAATTGATTGTCTTCTTGAAAAGCGATTCCGAATTAAGTAGCCTACTGAAAAATTGTTTTTATTTCTAAAGTAATTATAATTCTGTTTTTAGTTTTTAAATTAAAAAATAATAATTTAATTGAAGTGCTGATGATTTTTAGTTTACATGAGTTTCGAGCTATTTTATGAGCTTAATATTCCAAAACAGAACTAAATTGATGTAGATAATAGAATTCGTATTTGGACTGTATTTGTGAAACTTACCGATAAATGGTCGGTTAAATAATGTGACAATAAAACGGTAATATTACGTTAATAGATGTATTGAAATAATGATATCTTTAAATATCTAAGAAAATCTTTAAATTTCTAGATTTAAAATACAATTGGATCGTTCACTTTACTTTTTAAATGGGTCTAACACTCTATTAAAGCCTTTTTCCCGTTCAGTCTATATATTCAGAACTAAAGGTTGCATTAGAAGTAGTGCCAGTATATTCTCTAGTAATCCTCTCTAGTTATATGATAACATCTTTTGGTGTCCTATGTTCTGCTTCCAGTATTTTTTGAGAAAGGTTAAGAAGTAAAAAAAAAAGAAGCGGTAATTTTATTATATCCTTCCATTTTTTCTTTAAATAAACTCTCTATTACAGGTATAAAAAGTATTCCATCTTATTTTGTTATCTATTCTGTGAAATTTCTTGGATAAAGAAAATATTTTTCTATAAACTATTTTATACAGCGTAGTTACCACAAAGAAAAACGTTTTTTATTAGTTTAAATATCAGAGCTTTAAAAAATGTTACATTAAAAAAATATTATCTACATTATTTTTAGGATAGGTTTGAGGTAGCGAAATTATTAATAAAAGAGGCACATTGTTTTTTCTCTATTCGCTGTTCTAAAAAGAAAAATTAGTCGCGGGACTGGCCAACAGAATTGAAAAATTAAAATAATGAGAACCGATCATTGGTTAATAATTATATTTAATTCTATTGCTTATTAATTAATATTTTTTAATATACTTACTATTTTTTTCTTTATTCTTCACAAATATTTCGCTATGTTTATTTACACTGAATTTAAACAATCACACTTCTTGGCACAACGCTCCAAAAAGGTTTTCACTTCAAAAAAATACACGGGTGAGGTAGATTCCTTGAAAAGAATAAAAAAAACAATTTACAAAGAAACTGCATAAAATTGTGTAGATTGTAATTTTTCTTTTTGAAAACACTTTTTTTTTGTAAATTCTGGTGCAACGGTTTTCAAATTGTGGTACCAGTACTCTATGTTAGTATTTTCAATATGCTGTTATCTAGTGGTACACCATCAGAAGCAAAAAAAATTAAATTAATTAAAGATAATGATTTTAAAATTAAGGTAGATTTAATCGGAAAATTTGAAAGAATGGAGTAATTAACAGAAATCAAAAGAGGCTCAAGGAAGGATAGTTTTTATGCAAAAGAGAATTAGAAAATACGAATATATTTTTTTTCTTCGTCAGACCTACAATTAAGTATTGCTCAACTCAGGGGAATGTCTCTGCCTCTAAATGGGGCCTCTCCGCCTACCGGCTGTACGTCAGGCACGGCTGCTCGGCACCACCGGGACTGAATCTTTTGTTGCTATTTGCCTCTAACCGCCAGAGGTAGAGAGGCCGGATCCGGCTATCCGTCCCCAGCATCCGCCCCCAGGGGCCGGGTCACGGTCTTTTTCTTACTCTTTTGCAACTCAAATTGGGAACTCCCATACAAGTATGAGAGCCCCCACCGGTTCGGGTCCTTTACCTCAAGTTTTTTTTATTTTGTTGAAATTTTTTTTTTATGTCATTTTATATATATATATATTTTTAGAAAGTATGAATCTAAGATTTAGAAAAAGTTCCTAGAAGTTTTTTTGTGTAAATTATTTCTTTATAGTAGCAAAACAAATCGTATTTTATGCTTTTTTATCTTAAAGAAAAAGAACAGAGATATATGAAGTATAGTGTTACAGAAGGCTTTGAAATATGGTATTAAAGTAGCTGAAAAGAAAACCTTGTAAAGAGAAGAACCATATCGGAAAGCCGTTAATTAAGACATCCATTTAAAGATTTTTAAAAATGGCACCGTTGGTATATGAATTCAGTTTTCTCCTGAAGATGGTCAAACGACTGAAATTACTTGAGGATTAATATAAATTTATTAGTAAGGTATAATTTATTTAAGGTAAATTTATTAGTTAGTAAGGTTGATTTTTATCTAATTTTTTATATAAATAAGATATCCAGGTTTGGTTAATTCGGTAAAAGAGGTATGTAGATAGTAAAAATTACAAAGGTTGGTTAATACAAAAAAAAAAAAAAAAAACATTATGACGTACACATAGAATGTGGGATTTCATGTAAAATTTAAAACATTGGTATGTAAAACTAAAGTTAGATTAGTATATAAGGGTTAAAAGAAAACGGAAAACGATCGAAAATAGCATTAAACCAATTAAAGAAACAAGACTTTCAAATAATTGAAAGGTTTCATACGATTCTATTGATTACTTATTCTATCTAAAAGGAAAGCATGTTAAAATATTGTTAAACATTTTAGGAGGGTAAATATATTTGGAGATTTAAATACTACAGGGAAATTATTTACCTTTAGATTAGGAGTACTTGAAACATTTTGATTGGAGAGACGGGAGCATTTCCTGTACAATTAGCATCCAAAAGTTTAAGTATAGCTAAACAAGAAGAGATAGTCGATTTATAATGAATGTTAAATGAAAATGGGGAGCTCAAACACTTCGATTCCGCTGAACTTTGACCAGGATATCTTCAGAATACCGGCTGTTACGTAATACGTTTTAAAATTCCTATTGCTCTTACAATATTATTTTGTGAGAGTATATATTTTCAGTGATTTTATTCATTAAAAATGTTCTTAGAATAAAATGCATTCAGAACCAAATATTCACTTAATACTAATTAATAATAGACTCAATGTAAGAAAAATATGAAAATGTATTCAAATACTATTTCCTTGATTAATTAATCACTTTTGTACTATACGTGTGTTAAAGATATATTTTATAATTTATAGAATAATAAAAAAAAAATGTGATGTGGATACCACATGATTTCAATATATGAAAATCCAAAAATAATACGATTCTAATTTATAATTTTCAATTACTATTAAATAATCAGATGTTTCACCAAATCTCTTACATATACACATATGTAATAATGCCTATTAAATTACATGTACAAATTTTTAAAAGTCCATAAAATATTATTTCACTAATAACTTCTGATTTTTGTCATATTTTTTTATTGTTATTATTGAATTATTATTTATTGTAAAAACCTTTTTACAATCACGGATTAATAATTAATTAGTAATAAATCAATATATTTAAATAAAAAAGAAAAAAGTTAAAAAAAAGAAAAAAAAGGAGATGAAGTCTGATTCGAAGCGATGTGCTTGTCCTTGTAAGATTCCAAATATTTCATTAATTAAAATTTTATTTGACTATAACTCTGCAACCAATGAAAGTATCACTTGTGATATATCGTTGAAAATCTCTCAATAAGGGCTTATTATTTCAGTTAAGAAAAAGTCCAAAATTGTTTTGGATTTTGAGCTTTTTTCACACTTTTGGTTAAGTCGATTGCAATCAAAAGGGGAGATGCACAACTAGATGTTACAACAATCCTAAATAAAAAATCTCAATATCCTACGGCTAATTGTTTTTGAGTTATGCGAGATATGTACAGAGATCACGCCGAAACTAGTCAAAATGGATTCAGGGATGGTCAAAACTGATATTTCCGTTGAAACCTAAAACAAAAAATTTTCGCGATCACAATAATGCCTTGTATGAAATAATAAAAAGGGATAGGACTAATTTGAGTATTTTAAAAAAGTAAATTTTTTTTCTTTACAATAATTAATTAAATTATAAATGTGACCCTGATAAACAGTAGTATATATGAATACAAATATATTTCTAGAAACATACCTACAAGCAAGTGTTCCACCGATAGATAAAATAATGTTTTCAGATGTAAAGCGTTTACTCTAAGCTTCGTGATACCGATTTACTCTCTATTTTTCCTCTTAAAAAAAAAGAATAAAGTTTTATCGCAGTAATTAGATAACTAATATTTATTATTATTTTCCTGTTGATTGTGAGTAAAGGAAATAGCCTATATTTGGGTGGTAGGGGGTCGGTGTAATTCCATCGGACAACCATAATTCACCTGTTATATGTTATACAAATGAACAGGTAGAGGCTTATATAATTAAGTAACACGTATTTTATAATTATAGATGCACGTAATGAATTATTCAATATGTATTTGTTTCATGATTATTATGTTTTCGAATAAAGCCTAGTTTAATTAACGATGGGGATATTAATCCGTGTTCCTAATAATATAGCATCCAATAATTACAAATTCAAAGCGATGTCATTGAGTCAGTTTTAATTAAACTTTAGTTTATATTTTAATATTAAGTTTCAAAGTATGAATATTTTCAGTTAATTACTGTGTTATGTATTAAAAAGAAGTTAATAACCAAAGAAATGATATCTATTTTGTCAAACATTGAGTCGGATAGATTTCCTAGCATGGATTTATATGTTTACCGTATTTTTACGTTAATTTACATTTAAAATTTCAATGTACGAAAGTAATTAAATTATTGTAATATCGTGAAAGAATTTTAGTTGGCTTAAGATTAGAATTTTAAGGCATGGAGGTATTCTAACGACTATAAATTTAAATATTGATTGGTTCATTTTTGAGATGCTGATCTCGTTTCCACGTTGTATATTATTGCATGAAAATTTTTGTGTTTTATTAAACTCGTTACAAACAAGAACGCCGTAGAATTTAGTTGATATCACTCGAATGATATAGACATATGCATGAAGAAATTCTTGTTAGAGATATTTAACGTTTTCACAACATCCTAAAAGAGATTCTTATGAGTTAAAGCAACAGATATTTGTCGATAGAAAAGGTAGATTAATTTTATTCCTTTATCATATCTTTTCCGGTACTTCTTATATGTAAACTACCTCAATGATAGTTGTTTTATCTGACGTATTTAGTCCCTTCGATGAACGGAGTGGAACTGTTAATCGTAAAGCTAAACACGGCTTGTGATTCGATGGGATAAGTTAGCCGATTTACAGTAAGTATTTGATCGAATAAAAAAGACTTCACGATACTATTTCATTCCTGATTTTGCTTGTTAGTGGTATTTATTATTTTGAGAATGATTATATGAATCTCAGGAATGATTTATATCACATGGTAATTTGGTTACAAGTTTTCCGGTAATGGCATCTAATATCGAAAAAATTGCATAATTTCGGTTATTAAGAAATTTTTTCTTAAGTGATATTTTGTTAAGAAAAACGATTTAACTTATTCCTTCAACATCAAATGGTGTCAATATCACACATAATTACAATTAAAAAAACAGATTTGTCTAGTTGAATTACGTTCAATTTGTACTCTTAATTTTTATTGTCTTACACTTTTAAAAAAATATTTATTTCTGAGATAAACTAAGATCGTACAATTTTTTTCCATGTTATATTCTAGAAAAACTGTTACAAGTAGCTGATCCTCAAGTATTGTGTAAGAAAGCAATTCATAAAAATTCTCACTGGTTTAGAATTTTACAAAATATTTTTAATGCGTTTAATAAAAGTATCTTGGAATCACGAATTTACAATTAAATTATGCCTGTAACGATTTTTGAATTTAACATCAGAATCTTAAAAAAAAAAAATAACCAATAGTTCGTTTCATAAAAAATTAATTTGATTAGTATATATTTCCTTCAATTACTGATAACTTAAAAAATAACTATAGAAGTTTGTATTCTTCAACTGTTTTTCACTATATATTTTAATAATTTGAATAAAACTTAGTTTGTTACGAAAAAATAAATCTAGAAAATTCATTTTTAAGCCGAAATACATATCGAAGCAGTGCGTGAGAGTGTTGGTGAAAACCCAGAGTCATCAATTCAGCGTCGTGGACAAGAATTGCAAATTTCAAAAAGCTCTCTACAGCGTATACTCCCAAAAGATCTATGTATCCATGCTTACAAAATTCAATTAACACAACAACTGTTGCCTAATGACCATGGACAGCGAAGAGAGTTCGTGGAATGGATTATTGAACATCAACAAGTGGATGTTGATTTTTCGAGCAAAATCATCCTAAGCGATGAAGCACATTTTCACCTTGATGGCTTTGTTAATCGCCAAAATTGCCGTGTTTAGGGTTCGGAGAACCCACATGTGATTATAGAACAACAGATACACACACCACGTGTCACTGTTTGGTGCGGATTTTGGGCTGGAGGTATCATTGGACCATACTTTTTGAAAATGGGGCTGGTCAAGCAATAACTGTTACTGGTGTTCGATATCGCGACATGATAATACAGTTCTTTCTGCCGAAATTGGATGCTATTGATGTGACCAATATGTGGTTTCAACAAGACAGTGCCAAATGTCGTACAGCCCGTGAAACAATTCAATTACTGCATGAAACATTTCCCGGTCGTGTACTCTCCCGTTTCGGTGATCAGAATTGGCCCCCTGGATCGAATGATTTAACCCCATTAGATTTCTTATTATGGGGTTATTTGAAGTTAAAGGTTTATGTCAATAATCTCACAACCATCCATGCATTAAAAGATGAAATTAAACGCTGCATCAACAAAATTCAGCCACAATTATGCAGAAATGTCATGAAAAATTTCGACGAAAGAGTGCGTACGTGCCAGCAAAGCCGTGGAAGCCATTTGCCCGATGTGTTTTCCATAAATAACCCTATTCTATGTACTTTATGATTCAATAAAAAGAATAACAATCTAAAGACTAAAATCGGTGTTTTCTATTTAATTCAAATCTTGCGTTAATTTTGGGACACCCTATAATTCAGAACAGAGGTAAATGACCAGAATAAAATTTTAAATGAAGAGTTCGATATTTAATGAGAATTAACATATAATGATATATAATTAATGAGATTTTCTGGTAAGAATTTGTTTAAAAACTGATCCTTTCATTACAAAAAAAATAAAAAAATGATTTTATCTAGTAAATCATGTTTAGTAATTAAAAAAATATTGTTCTTAATAATTTAAAACGAAGTTGCTTTAAATATTAAAGCCACTCATGAAACCTTGCTATCCGGTTTTTGTATTAATAAATATACTATTTTTAATTATAGCAATATGTCAAAAAAGTTGTAATTGCAAGAAACGGTTGATTAAAAGTAAAAACAATTGTGGAATGTTGTGTTTACATGGTACAATAAGTTGCTAGGTCTCCGACTGTGAGTTGAATCCGAGGGGAATTGCAAAAGTTAGTTCTGTTGAGTACTCACTCCCCTTCTGCGAAAAGCCACTGCCTTCGTGATTTATACGAAAGATTCTGAACGTAGTAGAGTTCAAGTAGCAAAAACATCTTCTTCATGCCCCATAAATATCGTCTCTCTCCCCCACCGGTCTACACTCACCCCCGCTCTTGTTATTTCTGAGGGAATTATGGGGTATTAGAAGGAAAAATCGGCCCACCATTTTCTTTTCTCTTTACATAGAAATGAAAACTGCCCTCCGAGCATTACAGTTCTTTAATTCATCTTCTTTCAGTTCTGTTGTTTTTTTTTTTCCTTAATAGTTGCTTAAAAGTAAAATTCTAAGAAAGATTATATTTTATTTTAAAACTTTGAAACCGTTAAGTTATTATTAATTTAATTTAAATTTACATCGTACTATTTTTATTTCACTTCTTAAAACATTTATTTAAATTTTATTACTAATATACTCTAATTTGGTTTTTTTTAAATTTTTATCTAATAACTTAATCATTTAAAAAGATACTATATTAAAATAGTTTGATAATCCCTTCAAGAGAATTATTTTATCACTATTAGACCAAGGATTATCCATTCATGAATATAAATTATTATTATTATCATATATTATATAAAAAATTAATTATATTAACTTAATTCTTAAAAAAAAAACAAACATTATTGAGAAAATATTTTAAGCAGTTACTTGACTGGAAAATCTATTAGTTAAATATATCGCTAAGTAGCACATGCTGTTAAATTTTTACTCAATGAGAATACTAAAGGATAAGATTAAAAATAATTTTTTAACAGTTAAAAAACAAAAACGAGATTCTTGACCCACATTTGTGATTTATTTAGATGTACGAATATGTTCAAACCTTACCCTTCATCAAATGAACCGGTTTGATCATTCGTTTGATCCGTAGAGGAGGAAACTCCTCTGATGATTTAATCTAAAGTAATTTCTAGATAATTTGAGTGAAATTTTTTTAACTTAAAATTACTTATTTATGTAGATGATTTGCCGATATTTTAATTATTGCTTCATCATTATTAAGTTGTTATAGTGTAATGACAGGTAGCATCGTATATCGTTTGTCGTATACGACAATATTGATTGTTGTAATTATACTGAACAATGATGTATTGTATGATGATAATTAATATTGTAATTGATACTGATTCACTGAATTGTATATGATTATTGTAATTTTTTGGAATTTGTATTGTTTGGATGTGTTCGATGTTACGTCACGTTAAAAAAAAATAAAAATAAAAAAATTATTAAAAAAATATAAAAAGGGGTCGAACCGTGGTTTCGTGTAGGGCCGGGAGATAGCCCATCTGCCTAGGAAGCCTTGGCTAGTCCACATACAAAGGTGGGTGAGTCGGGGCTCATCCGATGATAGCAAATGGGACCCTCGAGGTGCGAACGAGTGGGCGCGTGGTGAAGGACAGCGAAACGCATGTCTGGACCCGGATAGTGTAGAGACGGGGAAGTTAGCTCTCCCAACCAGGAGTATTTCGGCTGTCCGGAAGAGGAGGTCGGGATACCCTCTTGACGCGGGAGAGATCTCAAGGGTAGACGTCTGAACGGGACGTAGACAGAGGGGAAGAAGACTGCCATCACACTCGGGAGGAATGAAGTTATGCCTAACGGTGGAGCCAGTTGCTCCTGGTGTGTGCAGGTGAAAAAAAAGGTACTATATCTTTATTTACATTCATACATATCATCTTCATTCATCCTTTGAACTAATGAACTAATAACTTACGGTGGTTTCGGAGGCCTAAATAGGAAAAGAAAGGTATTTTTACGTAAAAATTCAAGAAAATTAATGGGAAAACGTAGGATAAAACATAATACATAGATCACGTTCTGGATAACCTTAGTTTATACTCAGCAGTAGTCCTTTTACGTCGTTTTATCCATTTCTTTCCTCATTTTCATCGAGATCTACTCAAAAATACCAAAATAATTTAGAATTCATGTCTTTTAGTTTCCTGAAAACTGCTTCTTTTTCAGAGAGTACTTTTTTTCAGCCTTTAGAGATTTATTTTTATTTTAAACAATGGTAAATAGGATATAAAACAAAATAAACTCTAAAAAACAGGGAAAAACACGTTAATAATTACAAAATTAGAATGACACTTTTTAATTATTTTTACAAAACTTTTAAAAATTAAATTTTCAACTTTTTAAAAAAAAAACACTCAAATACCGGTAGTTTTAGTTTGTAAGTAAATAAAACCATACTTCATATGACTAATTATGTTATCAATCCAGCTATGTAATTTATCTTTGATTGGAGTTCATTCTCTAGTAGCAAATTTAAATAAATAATATTACCAACCAATTTTATTACATTCAATAGTGAAAACCCCTGCAAAAAGGTTTGTTTTAAAAATTGTATTCCAATTAATTTCCTTTCGTTAGAGTTTTATTTTGAATTGAATTCTGAGCAAGTTAATAACAAAATGCTGGATAATATTTCACTTAATATCCAATTTTCAGATTTTGAAATTGCACTTCTTTTATATTTTTTATAATTGTTATTTTCTTTTTAAGTATGAGTTTCCCCAAAAATTTTAAGTCTTTAATATATTTTATGTAAGCCGTCGTTCGTACCGGCAAATATGTACAACTTTTGAGTCTTTCATCTGGCATCCAATTAAAAAGACAAAGTTATTGTAATGGGTACAGAATTGTGAGAAATTTTTTTTCTTGGTTTCGAATTTAACAACAAGTAGGAGATTCATCAGAGAGAGCGAGTAACGTATAATAATCAAATTAATATTATTGTAAACCGAATATTATCATAACACGTAAAACTGGAATGGGAGAAAGTAACAAATAATATAATTCGGGTGGCAGATTATAAATTTACAAAAATATATAGAATCAGTTATGGCTGAATATAACAGAACGCGAAAAATAATACAGTGTAAGAATCTGAGTGAAAAGAAACTTGCCAAATAAAACGTATCTATTTGTCTATACATCTCTTTAGTAATGCCAGAGATTTACACATTATTTTATAATTCTATTCGAGATATCAAACCGATATCAGAATTAATGATTTGAAATATTAGCTCAATGAAAATATAATCTACTTAAGTATTATTATTAATTTTTTTGGTTGACTTTATTACTTGTTTTTCAGCTCTTTCTGTAGAACTTTATATAGTTCAAATTATGGTTACAAATCAATCCTTAAAGGTTTTAAAGACTAACTGATCAAAAGTAAGAAGATCATCTCATTTTTTTCTTTTTTTATAAATATGAAGTCATAAACTGATTTTTAATAGAACGGAAACGAAACAAAGCTCTGTCATGAGGTAAAAAATTTCTTCAGTTTAAAATCTGGTCCTGTGGTTAAAAAAGAATTCATTATATTTTAAGTTTAAAGCATTGTAAAGAATTTACAATTTATAAATAAAATTTAATTCTAAATTCAGAAAATATCTATTTATTGAATTGTCAATCTGAAGTAGTTAAATAATGCACGCTTATACATGGATTGAACTAATATAATTATACTGGTATAATAAAAGACAGTTTTAACTTTAAAAAGTATAATTTTTAAACAAACACTTGGTTTATGGAAGAAAATTTTGCAACTCTCCTGAATAGACCAATTTCATTTACATATATTTTAAACAACTATAAAAAAAAATTGAATTCGAATTTGAGGGTGAGGTTGTTTTCGACAGTTCCATCATTTTACTCTTAAAAGTAAATTATCTCTTTTTAACTAAAAATTCTAAAAAAAAGGTGTAAAAAGAGTTTAATTTTTCAGTTCTGTAATTTTTTTTAATAAAGAAGACATTTGTTACACATAAAAATCACTTTTTATTTTTATAATTTTTTTTAAATTAAAAATTGACTGTAATTAATATTAGTTTATAAAACATTTGTTTTTTTTTTCCAATTTTATATAAAACTATTAGAACGCGAAAATAAAAATTATTCTCATTAAATCATAGCTTAATTAGAGAAATGGAATTTGAAAAAGATAAATATTTTTATTAACATTACAATAAAACATTATTTGATGGATGCAACTTATTTTTAAAAGATTCGGTACAACAGATTATCTAATGTAACAATTTTGACAACAGTTTAGTATAATTAGACCAGTAAAACGTTGGATTACTGCTCTAAATTTGCTACTGATGTCTCAGTTTTTGAATGGACTCATGTTTATAAGTATTAGCAGTCCGAGTGATGTGTTCCGTACGAGATTAGAGCAACGGACAGTATGCCTATTTAGAAATGTCGAAATAAACCGATTATTGGCGAAGAATTCCGATTACATTCATTACACTTCTAGTGAAAGCAACATACTTTCTAAATAGTTGTTTGTGCGTTTAGTATGTAAAATAAACAGATTTTAATCATATAAAATGTTTCAGTAATGATCAACTATGTAATAAGTAAGTCTGTATAATTCAATAATTTGTATACGAGTAGTATAATAAATATTTATATTTTATTTATAGTAATTAATTCATTACTTATAAAAATCACATTTATTTACTTCTTTTAATATTTTTAATATTCTATTAAATAGAAATATATTTAAAGATACCAGAAATAATGAGTATCTTTGCATAGAATTATAAGATTTAACATATAGCAAATATTTATATAAGGACAACATTTTCATTGATCATTCAACATATTCGCTGTGTAAAAAATGAAGTAAACTTATTTCAAGAAAGTCAGGTATAAGCTACAGTCTAATCATCGGCGACACAACAGAATGCTATTGTAGAAAGTAATATGTAGTTAATTGTTCAAATACTCGAATCTTATGAAAGTATATCTTCAAAGCAATCTGAAAGTTAATTGCTAACTACTGCTATATTTAAAAAATATTTTATCATCCTTGCCAATAACAAGTTAAAATTAAACTGCTTATTAGCTATTTGTTCTTATATATGTCTCGTACGTTCGTTGTCATAAAGAAGATAATCTTTATCAGTGATGCTTTTCCAGCATAGATTTTGTCAAGTTTTTATGAAATAATATGTTTCAAAATGTTGATTCTTCTATAGCTAACTATTTTAAAAAGGTATTGGAATTGGAATTAATTTCTTTATAAAATATTTTTGTATCTTTTATAAATGGGGGAGGGCTTTACCGAAAAAACAAAATATCTCTATAACTTTCTTATTAAGTAAAATATCGAATTCGTTTAAAGTTCCTACTATTCTTTGGATAAGGGCCTAAAACTTATAAAGGTTTTTGATGTCATCAACCGTTGGCCCAGGAGGTAGAAGAAATGGGGTTTCAAAAAAAAAAAAATCATACATCTCTTAATAGGCACAGTATCGAATCAGTGTAAAGTGGTCATTAATCCTCTAAATATTACCTAAATTTTTTGTCTGAAACAATTTTTGATATAACCTACCCTTACGGTAAGGGATGATAAAATTTTTCTGGAGTTGTAAGAAGATGGAGCTTGTTATATGCTAAACATGTGAAACTTTTTTTGATATGCAACCGTTGTCGTATTGAATAGATTTGAAGTTTTTCTTAACTTTATGGTGGAAATCTTTTTTATTCCCTAATCTGCTCCGGTGAAATCTACTTCCCGCCTTCCGGCATGCCGAAAGGGATTTTTTTAATTTAAAGCTTTTATAGATACTTATTTATTCTCATTTTAATTAAGATCTTATGACAAGCAAGATTATAATAAATATACTTAACGAATAATAATGAAAAATGCAATGCGAAGTACAGCTTAATGCAATTTTAAAAGTTACTCTTTGGAAAGGCTTTGTACAAACTTAATATAAAGACAACTATTTTGTAAACCACCTACTTTTTAATTGGATTCGTTGGTATTCTTTCAAGTCAAGAATAATTTGTTTTTGATCTCAAATACTTTAAATTAGTTCCATTCGGTATTTAGTGAATAAAAATCCAATAAATGAGATTCCTGTGTTACTGAAGGTTTACTCAATACAATTTTCATCTTAGTTAATGTAAAATCTTAAATACATTATGATAAAAGAAAAATTAAATACATATTTACAGAAAAAATTTCTAAACACATCGAGATGTTGCAAACTAAAATAAAAATTATGTAATATTGATAGAAAAAATATTTTACCAGGCAATATGTGAAAATTTGAAAATCTCCACGTTTTTGAGATGTCCTTTTCTTTCTGATGGATTGAATGCAATAAATTTTTTTCCTCTTATTCCATAAAATTTCCGCGATTTTTTTTTTTCAGGTCCTCCTCTTATCGACGGTCATTATAGTCAGATATACATTTGTACCAGAAATAAAAAACAAATTCGATGGTAACAACAGTTACCGATCTGTCAGTTCCCAACCGCCAATCGATTTTGTATTTTGTAAGTACAATGATTTTTCAGCAAAAAGGTTATTTAACTGCCAACACTTCTTTTCCCATTTTTCTTCACCGGTATTATAAGATAGAGAAATGAAAATTTTGATTCAGTTAAAAGCGCATCCAAAGTAATTTTTTCTTTTTAATAGTTCAGATTATTTCACATTCCTTTATTATTTTTTAATTATTTCATAGCTTATCTTTCCTTCTAATGGTGCGCCACCTTCATCAAATTTCAAGCAGCTCAAGCTTTTACTTTCCTGGTATCAAAGCTCTATAGCTATGCTGCAAGAAGTATGGTAATCGGTCTAAAATTGGGTAATATTCGTACGTACATATGTATGTACTAGTTTTATATGTACTTTTGACTGGATAAACACATTTTGATAAAATTTTATAGATTCGTACATATGGAGCAATTGTTGGTAAAATTTTGGGGTCGATTTTCTCAAAGTTTTACTGACATAATCCCATTTTATATTGTGGTCAATATATGTTTGGTTTCTTATCTTACCACTTTAAGGAAAATTTCCCCCCAAAAATTTTGTCCCCTTCCCAAAAATTGAAAAATACCTATCTTTTTATTTATTATGTATTATTTAGTCAAATTATTTTTTATGTTTTGTTAGGAATAGAAGTAGTGTTGTAAGTGATGTAGTGAAGTAAGTGATGTAAGAAAATACTTTGGAAGCAATATTGGGAGGAGGGGGAAGCTGATCAAATTTTTAAAATATACATTTTTCGAATTAAAAAAAAAGTTGGTTTATCTGAACTTTTAATATTGTTAAAAGTTTTCAATAATATAGAAGTTTTCTTTAGTCTCTTCTATTTAACTTAGTGAGCATAGAAAAATCGTAAAGTTTCTTGGAAGATAATTTTGGAGCTGGGGGTAGCAGAAAAAATACTGATTTCTTGAAATTTTTTAACCTTTTTTGATTTATTTAGATATTCTCGTATAATGATAATTTTAAAATAAAACTTTATCATAAATTATCCCTACCTTAAAAATAAATCTTAGGTAACTTTTTTCATACATCATTATTTTTGCAGTGCATAAGAACAAATAACCAACGCCAGGAAAGTATTACAACTTTGTTGAAAGATTTTTTCAATAGTTGGTTGAAACATCAAGCCTCTTTTAACTTTTATAAAGAAAGAATTGTTTGATTCAATTTTTGTATATATTCAATTCATCTGATCCTGTTGGTTTTGTACGAACTGTTGAAACCCCCAATTTTAAAAACTTATAAAGGGACAAGATTGGTTACATATTTTCTTACTTCTGTATTACTCTCTAGTTACCAATGTGTATTTTTATTTTTTTTCATTACTATTATTTTTAGTTATAACGAAAAAACCTATTTTAGTAAAATAATCTTTTGTTACAATTTTTTTAAATTTTTATACTTTTTATTTTTTTCAAAATATCAGTTCTTGTAGAGCAATAGATTAACATGGGCTCATGTTAAAATTAATTGCAAGTGAATTAGTAATTTATTAATAATTTAATTATTTAATAATTTAATTAATAATTTAATTTAAATTTATTAATAATTTATGGATTGGAATTTTTATATTTGCTGTACTTTTCTTTAGTTAGGCAGATAAAAAGTCTAGTCTAGAAAGGCAAGACCTTAATGCAAGTTTAATGTTTTTTCGTTATTTTACAAACGAAATGCCATTTCTCGTATTACCTAATTTTCCTATTTTACATATATATTTTTTATTTTATGTATATTCCTATTTTATAGATATAAATATATTTAATACTTTTATTTACAGACACATCAACAAGTAAAACAATTAGCGACTTATCTCTCTACTTATCTGTTTAGCCTCCGGAACTACCGCAAGGTATTACTTCAGAGGATGAGTGAGGATGATGTATATGAATTGAATGAAGTGTAGTCTTGTACAATCTCAGGTTGACCACTCCTGAGAAGTGTGGTTAATTGAAACCCAACCACAAAAGAACACCGGTATCCACGATCTAGTATTCAAATCCTAATTAGCGACTAATCAGTGTAATGTAACTGCACTGGTAAATTTGTACTCTTAATAAACTCAGTTCGACTACTCCTGAGACGTGTGGTTAATTGAAACCCAATCACTAAAGAACACCGGTATCCACACTATTTAGTATTCGAATCTGATTACTATCTTTATTAGGATTTAAGCCTGAGAACTTCGACTTTAAAATAAGCTGAATTATGATAACGAGTTTACCACTAGACCAACCCGTTGTATTTATATATTTTATTTAAAAAAAACAGTTATATAATTTTAACCCAGGTTGTGGTCATTGCCGGTCTCCGTGGCTCAGTGGTAGCGTCTCTGCCTTTCATACATGTATAAATTAAATGTTTATTCAAGTATTACCTTTTATCAAATGAACAGTTTTCTATAATAATTCTTTTATCTTATACAGTAAGTTTTCGTGTTAGTTTCAATATAATTTTTAGCATTAAAAATGTGAATGTTTTTTTGAAACGATCAATACAGCGACTCTATACACTGTATATAACATTTCGAGTTTTTTTTTCATTTACAAAATCATTATTTAACATTGGTTTATGACTCGGTAATAATAATTATAATAAATAGTCTGAAGTTTTTCCTGATATTTCAAGTATTTTCAAGCTAATTTTAAGAAAATTTGTTAGAAAATATAAAGTAAAAAATTAATATATATTTCTGAATTTTAGATGGCCTTAACTTCATTCATTATTATTATTTAATAAGATTTTTCATCATACTTTTAATTATTTTATTAAGACGTTAGGTTCGAAATTTATGAGTTTAGTTTTTCAAAAAGATGTCTCTTTGCAGATTTACTAGAATTAAAAAAAAAATAAAATTATAAGTTTACATTAAATAGAATAATGAAAAAAAAAAAAAAAAAAGTAAAAAATGCTTTTATTTAAAATGCTTTAAAAATTAAAAAAAATAAATTTTTTCAGCAATTTAAATAATTAATGGTCTATATGAGTAAATATAAAATCATCATGGTATTTCGTAAAAACATTTTGATATATTTTTTTCTGGTTGAATTTTAAGTGAATTAAACAATTTTTTTTTAACCATTATTATCCATTTTATAACGATAACCACCCCAATTTTTTTTTTTTATTTCGTAAGATCAACATTACTTTGATGGAAAAATACGATTTTAACTTCTTTTTTTTTTTAATATTTAAAAAGAATAATAAATAATCTGTGAGCAAGTATGACTTTATGGCCCGACTACTTTGTGGGTTAAAATTTGATTCGATAATTTGCCTACTACATAAAGTTTCTTTTTTATTTCAGTATAAGACGTTTTTATTCATTCTACATGAAACTCTGTGGGCAATTCAATCTTCAACTCTATATTAAAAATTAAATCAAAACACATTCTGTTAAGCTTAAAGTCTCATTCGATCTTTTTCCTACTGCGTGAAAATTTCTTTACATTTCAATACTAGCAGACCCGGCAATGCTTCGCTATTGCTTAATTTGAGTATATATAGATTATATATTAATATATATATAATATTATTATATATATATATTTTAAATGAACCGAACACAATTGAAAGTTTGATATGGCTGCAAAATCATCGCAATTAATACTAAACATTAAGGAACATACAAAACATTACGAAACTTTACAAAATTTAACCTTTCATTTTATAAAAGTTAGAATGTAAATAAATCCAATTGTTAAAACAGCACTACTCTTTTTCTGTTTAGCCTCCGGAACTACCGCAAGGTAATAATTTAATTTATTATGTATTTTTGGTGAAAATAAACGATTTGAAGGTACTAGTGTTTTCTAATAGATTTTCTTGAATTTTATTCTGAAATCATTATAAGTATCTTAATGATTTCAAACTATGTATCATCACGCTATAAAATTTAATTCTTAACAAAAATATAAATTAATAAAATACGGAGAAACTTACAGCCAAACAATCAAAGGAACTTCATATTCAGAAGATATAAATAATCATTGAAATCGGTTCGTTTAGTAAAAGTAAGGCTTGTTATACATAATAAACATTAAAAAAATGAATGAACGAGAGGTAAATATAAAAAAAACATTACTGTCAAATAAACCATTACGTGTTACTATAGGAATAAAAGTGTGCAGGTAACAATTTTCTGTATAGTATTTTTTTTTTCAAATTATAAAAATTTACTTAACATATACGTATATAGCCTATGAAACAGTAAAGTAAGAATTCTAATGCGGGGCATACATCTAACTCGATACGGTGGAATGAACATACGTAATTACACCCTAAATATAATCAGTGGTACCAGAGTTATAGCCAAATAAAATTTAATCAATGAAATACTTAGATTTTACACAACGGTTCGAATCAGACTCCATCTCATTTTCTTTTTTTTAACTCTTTTTTTTAAATTTAACTATATTGATTCATTAATAATTATTAACATCTGATTATAAACACATTTTTCCGATAAATAATAATTCAATAATAGTAATAAAAAGCAAATATCAGAAGTTTTGATGACATAAAATTTTATATACTTTTCATTAAAAAAAAAATGTGTATATGTATGAAAGAACATCAAAATAAATAAAGTGAGGATGCTTCTTTCAGGGTTGACCTCCCTGTAGATTGGTCAAGTTGTTAGCACTAAAATACCTTTAAGCCCTAGGCAACCCTACCAATGAGAATTAAATCTATGCGCAGCCCCCTTATCAAGTATGTCTGTGCTACGGAAAAAAAGGGATGCATTTTAGTGTGACCAATAATTTGAACTACAAAACAAAAACATGTGCTTAAAGCATGAAAAAAAATTCTTGGGTCAGATTAAATTTTGAATTTAATTAAATACATGCAGTCCCATTGAACCACATAGGCATTTAGCCCAAAATTTAGAAAAATTCTAAGTTACTCACATTATTTAAAATTTACTAAATAAAATTAATGGTCAATATGTCTGAGAACAATATCCAATGAAGATCTAAGGCAAATCATAGATATTATTTTATAGATATTTGACGATATTATGACAAATTTATGGCGATGGTGTACCGCAGTAATTGGTATTGATCCCCGAGAACCAAACACAAGCGGAACAAAAGAAACTTTTCCTGCATAGTCGACAACTCTAGCTACTTCTTCTCTGATGTTACTGTAGTTTGCTATCTTGTCAATAGCTGCTTCTTTTAACGCATTACCTTGCTCATATCTCACAGTGACATCAACTATATGAAGAACAGATTCGTTTTTAATAATGAAATCCGGCCTCAAACGAATTGATGCTTCAGGATCACTATCATGCGCAGTCCCCATTACACATGAAAGCAACTGTCCTGGCGATGGAGCACAACGCCTAGTTAAAGGAATTGAACCCATTTCAACACCATCAGAAATAGTCACACTCCCATGCGAGCCATCGTGATGAGTTGCGGAGGTGTTATAGTCACCCCTCTCTCTTGATTGTAGGTGTTAACAGAATTAACTTAGAACCGGATAAACACCCCGCCGTCCCAATGAAAGTCTGTTCCACTGCAATAACGGTGTTATTTTGAGCTTTAATATTACAGACGATGAAATTTTTAACATCGTCGTGCCTTTATATATTTATTTCTATTAGAGAAGCACTTTCCTATAACATGACCTAGAGTTTCGATAGCATCACATTTTCTACATTTAACAATACTTCCAGGCGGTAAAGCCCGTGCACACGCAACTCTAGCCCTAAGTGTGTCAGTTCGAAGTTTTAAAGCATTTATAAATCTGGAATCCGTTAAGAGACCATGTTCATAAAGTCAACAATTACCAATTCGATTATTCTTAAAATGATTTATATCTCGTCCCATAACAGAACACTACTCCCATGACTTAAAATCCTCAAGCTTAAATTTTGTTTTTAGTTTTTTCAATTTCACCAATAAAAGGGTGGCCAGCTAATATTATGATTAGCGAGCTCAATTTTAAGCTTATCTGCCATAGAGCTCTTACTAATGTAATATTGGACGAATTTAAATAAATGGATATTGATTGTTAATAACATTGTGCAATCTAGGTAAATCTAGACCACCATCTAACTTACGAGTGTAAAATAACCCATCAGGAATGGAATGATGTAAATGTAGAATTTGCTTTATGATTAATCTAAGCTTATCAACAACATATTTTAAAGACTTTATAAAAGGTTGAGATACAATCAATAGATATAAAAACTTTGGAAAAATATATTTAAAAATTAGATTAAGTTTCTGCCTGGGCTTAAGATTCAAACCCTAAACGCAGCTTGTAAGAGTATATCCAATTACTGCTCAGGAATAATACCTTTCTTCAAAGAAAAGTCTACTCCTAGATATCTAAATTTCTCTTCAACACTCAGAGACTGGATCCCACTGCCCATTCAGAAAGGACAATTTAGAATCAATTGCAACATAAGTTTTACTTTTCTGTTTAATAAAACCATGAAAACATTTATTAAAATTTAACTTTAAACCAACCTTATGATAAAATCCTCAGCAGCATTCAATTGAGCTTGAGCCTGAGAATGTCCATCACTCAAAAGAACAATATAATCAGCGAAACCAATAGCACCAATAGCGCTATCAACTTCGTCATTATTTAATTTAGAACAAATATTAAAAATAGGGTCAATAATAATATTAAACAACAAAGGAGATAAAGAACATCTCTGCTTGACGCCACTGTTAAATTTAATGGAAATTTGACTATCCATTAATTATGTTAACACACCAGTATACATATTAGAGGTAATTTTAACAATTACTGGAGGAAATCCATGAGCAATCAAAGATTTAAAAATAGCATCGTGGGGCACTGTATCAAAAGCTTTAGAAAAATCAAGCATGGTCATATCCAAACCTCCCTGTTTTCCTGATCTTGCTGCACAAATTGCTTCATGTAATATGAAACAATTCGAAAATAAACCATTACCAGGCAGTAAATCTAGTCTGACAAGAACTAAGCTGAACTCTCTGTCGAATACGACTCTCAAGAAAACCAGCATATAGCCGAGCAAAAACTGAATCTATGGTTATAGGCCTCCAAGAACTTGGATCATCAAGATCCTTACCTGGCTTAGGTATAAAAACTGTACGATTTTGAAGAAAACATTTCGGATAATATTGGTAACAATTAATGAAGTAAATAAATTTAATAAAAAATACTCATTGCCCAAGATGAGTATATTAAAAGGTCGTAAACCATCTGGATCAGGTGATCCTTTTTTATTCAATTTACGAATCCGAAATTTTATTTCATTAATATTAATAGGAGGCATTACAAATTCAAACGACATTTTATCAAAATTCTGGTATTTAAATTTAGAAAAACGCGATTCTCCCCATAAGTTATTATACATATCTTTTAATTTATTAAGAGGAGCGTTTACCCGATCCTCAGGGTCTTGGAGTTCGGATAAACGTCCTTCAATCACTAAAACAGTTAACTTTGAAGGATCTTTATTGTATAGCTCTTGAGTTCTAGCACATTTTCACCGTTTCCTACTATCAAAAGCTTTCTTATATAATTTAGAAATATGTTTAAATTTAGAATAATTATTTTTAAAATTAGTTTTATTAGATTTATTTGAAAATTCGTTGGTAAACTTAAATAATATATCATCAATCATATCCACAACAAATTCTTTTGCGGTAAATCTATCCAATATTACATTTAAATCTGCAATAAATCCGCTCAATTTATTGGAGATCTTCTTTGGATGAGCAAGTTTTGCATCTTTCGCTAAACGCTTAAAATACTCCACTGGCAAATTCAAAGGTTTGGTTACTTGCGAAAGGTCATCAGATTCATCCAAATAATTAGTGCCACATACAATATTTGTCTGCCACATACAATAAATTATTATTGACTGGTGACATCATTACAAAATAAGGTTAGTAACAAATAATAAAACAAAATACAATAAACATAATAAATTTAAAATAGGTTGACAATTTTAAAATAGTTGAACTTATTCGCAACAACTTAAACACCAATACAGCAGTTCACAAAATCATTTATAAAATTGCCAGTTAAAAACTAGTGAACCCCGCTCTACATGTGATCTTAAAAGATCGTATGTACACGACCCAGCACTCTAAAAAAATCAAATATAACTCCACAATATAAAATTTTACATTCATCAAAACACAAGCAATATCCCTGGTAAACCAGGTTACAACAAATTACGGACAAATATTCTATACCATAAATTAAATATTGCTTCATTATAACTGACATATTACATAGCTTCACATTACAATATAATGTATCCTCTATGATTAACTTTTTATTTACCTTTAATTTTGAAAAACATTAGTGGCTATAATTAACATTGCGCTCTCTACTAACTAATGGAATAATTTGGCAAACAAGGTACAGCCTGCCAGCTATCAGAATATAAATAAAAATTACAAAATAAAATAATAATAAAAAATTTTGAAAATAGTTCCCGTTACTACAAGTTAGAAAAAAGATATTAAAAAACACAATTAATAAAGATTATTGGTTAGACAATCTATCCCCTGCTTCCGTTTCTTTCGTGGTCTCTAAAATAAATTATAATAAAACCAAAACAGGAACTAAATTTTGAAAAATCTGGTTTCAAAAGTTTTAAAATTTGTTTGAAAACAAAAATGTGCATACACGAAAAGTTTTTTAATCATGCTTAACAAGACAGAACATGAATAATCATAATATAAAAATATCATAAATACACCGCATATAATCTGTAGCGTTACCGACAAATGAATGTCCACAGTTTAAAGATCGTCATGTACTGCCGGAATACTTCACATTACGACACAAGGCGCAGGATTTAAAACCGGTGAGTGCCTTAAAACCTAGCATATTTCAACCGATTAAGACAGCACCGGAGTAATAGGACCCTACAACGCTGAAATTGAATAGAATTTACAATCGCCCGCACAAACCGATAGTTCGAGAATGAGAGCAACGTACACGCCATTCAGAGTTGTGATGCAAGGAATAAATTCCTCTGATGCACCTCATTAACACGCTCCTTAAAAGTCTCGATATATCTATACACTCTTCATATTACAATAAAGTTTGAACATTTAATACTACTAAATGCCAATAATAGTCATCCAACTTACTATATGTGAAGCGATCCTAATACATCAAATACCCACAACATTCATGACACACAAAATTAATGGTTATTTATCTAACGCCATCAATTCTGCTTACGAGAAAACTGATCAATCCTGCTAAGCATTGGATCAGATATGAAAAAATATACACACGTGACGGGAGGGAGAGGCCCCCCGCCCCTTTTCAAATTAGGCGTACAAGGAAGTCGTGTGCAGTTCAAATCAGATTTTTTCTTTAATGCAATTAAATGGAAAACTACAGTTTTTCTTAAGCTATAATTGGCGTGACAGTTGTCTCTATTGAAGCTTAAGTTATAAATTTATTATTGTAGCACGGTGATATGGCCCAATATTCTATTATTAACACCTTCAATCAGTGGCATAGCTTCATATTCGAGGCTGTTCATTAAAAATTTAGCATTTTCTTTTCTAATAAATGCATAGCTTTAATTTACTGTTGCATAGCTTGTACCTTATAAGTAAATTTTTTAAGAAAAAAATTAAGCTGTAGCTTAATTTTAGACTTTTAAGAGCATAGGCTTATTTTTAAGAACATTTGTATAAAAATTGAATCATGTAATATAAATTAAATTTAGTTTAGCGTATTGAACTGTAAATATAATTTATTTACTGTAATCAGAAAATATTCAATATTACAATATACAATCAGAAAATATTTTGTTTCTGTTGTTTTTTCGTAGCAAGAAAAAAATAAGCAAATATTTTACAAATATATGTCGCTCTTGCAAAATAAGCTTATTTATTCTTTGTTATTTTATTAAGGAAAACTAATGTTATTTTACTGTTTAGTTAAGTACGAGTGTTTGGTTATACGGAAGATCTATATTTATGTTTTATGTATGAAACAGAATAACAACTGCAGTCGGTGGTTTAAGGTGAAATTTTAACATAAATTAAGTTGTATTTCACTTTTGATGTTTATTTTATGCAAATTTAAATCCTATACATAAATGGTCCATAGTCTTACGTTGAAGACAACATTTACATTTTCTCTTTGTTTAACTTATTTACTGTAAGCTTGGAATTCATACATATACACGAAAACTTGTATACTTAGTACGAAGGATTATTATTTCCAGACTAAATAAATTATGTAATTATACAAAATATTATTAAATATAAAACAAAATTTTTACGTATAGGCTATATATATATATTCCAGCAAATCTTTAAATTATAATTACTTTTATAAAATAAATAATACCATACTACAGTCTGGTTAATGAACGAAGACATCTGAGTTGTCATTACTATTTTATAATCAAGATTCTGGATTCGAACTTCAATCAGCCTAATTAGATATAGATCTTTAGTTATTAGATAGTTAATAAAGACTAATTAAAATATATATATATATAAAATCTTGCGAAGTTCTGCGCAGAATTGAATTTTTGTAAATTTAATTTGGTTTTAATATTTTCTTGATTTGGTTTATTAATGCTAACAATGGCTACCGCAGATAAATAAATATTAACGTTTCAACTTGCAGCATTCATAACTAATCACGCTTCTAACTTGCCCCGCTCAAATTTTTTCGACCTTAAATTGAGTGTAACTCAATGTACTCAACCGATCTTCATTAAATTTTTACACGCACAAATTTAGATACCAACACTACAGCACATCTAAATTTCGCTGAAATTTATTTTGTGGATTTGGAATTTTGAGTCCCAAAATTTAATACATAGGCTTATGTATTTATATAAATTAGCATCACCATCGCGGCTTCGCCCACGTTATATAATTATTTGCGGTAACGATCAGGATAAGTTTGCTCGCTTTGCTTGTCTTTCTTGTTTAGCCAAGAAGCTCTGCTCCCTGGATATCTTTGTGTTCATTAAACTCATGCTTGTGAGAAAAATAATGACAAATGAAAGTACTGTCAGTTCAACCGATAAAAACTATCGGTATGTTGTAGTATACTAATTATTTCAAAACAATAGTTTGGTCAGTTCAGGACCACTAATTGGTTTTTAGATTTATCGAGGCTTCTCTCGCGTAATACATGATCAGAATTACAAACATAAATTACTATCACAAAGCTACCAAATCTCATAAAGAATGATCCAATAGCGGTAACAGAAAACGGAAAAAAATGTAAATATCGATTTATTTTTTTACTCCTTAGAATATTAAAATTAAAAAAAAAAACCTGGAAACGGGTCATATTTATCTGAAGGGTATTTGCAAGTCCAAATCGAGTGAATAGCCCATTTATTATATCGGAGATGGGGAAAATATTCAATCATTATTCGAAATTCTTTTACTTTTGTTCATCCCTTTCAAGGTCGAGTTTTAAAATCTAGGAATTGGTTTTTAAATATTTATATGAACATTACACACACCAATAATCAAGTTGATAACTTAATTTTTTACAGAGAAATTGAAAAAGTAGTAAAATGTACCCCATTTTAACTATTTAGATTTAGTATTTTTAAAAATCTAGAAATTTATTTTTAGATATTAACATGAAGATTAACACATCAAAAATAAAACTGATATCTTCATTTTTTACTGATAAATTTTAAAAAATAAAAAAATTCAATGCTTCCACATTTTAACTCTTTAAATTTGAAATTTCTCCAAGGTTTTTAGATATATATACATGAAGATTATACACACCAAATATCTTCATTTACATTTACTGAGAAATTACAAAAAAAAAAAAAAAAAATTAGTAAATTTTGATGTTTTAACTCTTTATACTCTGAATTTAAAAAAAATTCTTTCTTGGACTTACACCATAAGAAAAACGTGTATATAATTTTTTTATAAATTTATCTTCAGTAGTTTATGCTTGACGTTGATTAAGAAATCACTGACGAATGTGTGTGTGTGTGTGTAGAGCGTTCCCCATTGCACTTTTACTCGCGATAACCGTAATCAGAATTGAACATGAATTCGAAAATTAATTGGTCAACACACCAAGCTTTTTTTTTTTGTATTACAAAAATTAATTATTAAAAAGTACAAAGTATTTTAAATACATATAAGGGCATTTAAGATTTTCAATAAATAATTTGGTAGAATTTTATATATACGAGTATATAGAGCATCCCATCGTCGCGGCTTCGTTTTCGTTCTATAGTTACTTGCGTTTCCCGTCGCAATCAGAGTGTTTTAGCCAGTCATAGCTCCCTTTGCTTGTCCATTCTGTCTAGTCAGAGGTCTTAGCTCCCTGGACCCACTGTGTTCATCAAACTTATGCTTTTGAAAATAATAATGTAAATATAAATTAAAATCTGTTAATTTAAAAAAAGTATAGGTGTATTTTAATTTTTTCTGAGCAGCAATTTGATCAGTAATGGATCCGAAACTTTGACTGATCTAAGAATGTGAGTTTTAAAACAGTGTGGTGTGCCTCTGTCTTATAAATATTAATTATAACTGATTACTCGTACAAGATAAGAGGTTAAAAATGTATTTTGTACAGTTCTTAGCGTTATCCGATAAACAACACTAGGAGACGACCGTACCTCGTTTCTCATTTTTTAAAAAAATTTTTAATTTTATTTTATGGTTTTTAATCATGTTACCGGAGGCAGGTCCAGCCAGTTGCATTGTATATACAGTAAGAATGACTGTGTTGGTTGAGCCGCCGCGCCATATACCGTCGCAAACCTTAGAGAATCGAAATTCACAAAAAATTCGAAAACGGTTTTAAATATTTAACTGAAAAATATTTGCAAGCCGCCAATCTACTGAATATTTCGTTTAGTATAGTCGAAAATAAATAAAATTTTCAATCATTATTAAATTTTTTTTTTTACCTTTTTTCACCCCTTTCAAGGCCGAATTTTGAAAAAATCTAGAAATTAATTTTTAGATATTCATATGAAGATTACATATGCAAAAAATCAAGTTGATATCTTCATTTGTTACAGAGAAATGAAAAAAAAAAAAAAAAAAATATTAATTCCTACTCCATTTTAACCCATTTTTTTTTTTACCTCCGAAAACATCGTTATTAGGTATATCATCAGAGGATGAGATGAATGAGTTGTAGCGTGTGTGAAAAATGCCATGCCTGACCGGGATTCGAACCCGGGACCTCCAAATGAAAGGCCGAGATGCTACCACTCGCGCCACGGAGGCCGGCCCATTAAACTTTAACCCATTAACTTTAACCCATTAAACTTCAAGCCATTTTAGCCCTTTAAACTCGGAATTAAAACCTATTTTTGATGTGCACTAACTGTAAGAAGAACACGTATAAAAATTTTCATAAATTTATCTTTATGAAAATTTATGAAAGTTTTTGCTTAGTGTTGATGAATAAGTCAGAAAAGTTACTTTATAGGTACAGATTATCTATCTATCTATCTATCTATCTATCTATCTATATATATATATAGGAAACCCATTTAATTGAATAGTATTTTCGTATCATGAGACCGAAAGTAAACCGTACTTTTCTTTTTTTCTAGAAAAGTCGGTAAAAAACCTACTCTTTTTTATCATATAAAGAGCAAGATTGTTTACATTTATAATAAAAACGTGAGGAATTTTTTTACACCCCTTTCTTGTACATGCAATATGATTTTTTTATCTTTTTTATATATATATATAAATATATACTAAGATGCAACATTTTTTATGTGTACCCCCTTTAGGCAATTCCGGTAATTAATTAAGCGATAGCGGTCCTTAAAAAAATGTGTAACTTTCATATTTATTTATAATACTGAATTATTTTTTTCACGGTGGTAAACAGAAATTAAAAAAAACAATGTGTAAAAATTAAAAAAAAAGTAAAATTGGAAATCAAGAAAATTTAAAAAGGATTTAAAAAAAATGTTCGTATAATAGTGAAAGATCCTTTTCAAGAGAGAAATAAAGTACTCTTCGTGCTGCCTGTTATTAAGAACATTAACAGTGTTAAGACAATATCTTTAGAAACAATAAATACCTTTTTTTCTAGAATCGCAATAGATTATTATTTCATTATTAGGTACCCCGATGTCGAAAACTAAAACTTACATTTTTCATTGAAATATAATTTTAGAATTAAGAAAAATTTTACTTCTTATTAAAAAATAGTCCATAATAATAACAATAATACAGTATAACTCATATAATTTATTATAAGTTTAACATAATAAATGTATATAAATATTAAAATAATGATTTTTCAAAGTAGCTTTTTATTTTCTTATAAAACTTATATTGCGAATAGAATTCTTTTACAGTTTTGATTTTTTTTTTTTGTATACTACATTCTGAAATTCAGAACAGATCAACGAAAAGTTTACAAGAATTACTGAATTCATAATTAAGAACTATAACAATAATATGAACTCTTATCTCTTTTTATTTAGTTAGTTTTTATTTTGTTCGCTGTATGAAATAGTGTTAAATTATATAGAAAATAATTAAATCAATTAAATACATCACGGATATTAAATTTTTAATTATTTTTGTACAAATCAATTATCTTGATAAAATATATGTGAAAAGTTGTTCTAAACAGAAATGTTAAGAGCCGAGCAAAATAGAATTTTACATCCTTTGCACGAGAGCGGAAGCCGGAAATAAAATTATTAGACTCGTATAAGATAAAGAGTAGTTAATTTATTTTTATATTAATTTAATTATACACTTTTGCATATTTATTTTATTCCATTTATTATAAACGACTCTTTAATAATAAGAATTTTCGTTAGTTTAGTCAGGTTTCTTGCAGCAAATAATAAAATAGAAGGGGTTTGTTTTAATGTTTAAAGAGATCGTTTCATTCCTTTTTTCTTTTTCTTTTCTAAAAAATTAATACTGGCCTGGAAAGAGCGAGAGTAACGGGGTGAGGGGTGGGGAGGGGAACGTGTATATAAAGGAGTTCAAGGGCCTGACAGGGGATTCTGGGGTAAGTCAGTTTAAGTCCCTGGCTTTACCGCTCCAGTCATTTGATCCGTTTAAGAAAATTTGCGCTCACACAAAAGGATTGGAGAGGGATTTTAAGGGTTAAGTGCCCGTCTTATGGGGCGGTTATATAAGGCGGGATGTTTAAGTTTGGAAAACCGTGAAGAGAGAAAGGAAAAGCAGTTCCTTTTCCGGAGTGTCGTGTGCAAATAACCTGGATTATTTCAAATCGATTGTATTTTCAGTTATTATCTACATCACAGTTATCGTATAACCCTATTATTTTACATTTCGTTTAATATTTTTTAAACAATTTTTCTTTAAAGTTCTTAAAGACCGTACGCTCTAAACAACAACAACAACAACTTCATAATTCATATTTATTAATTATTTAGGATATTTATCAAATTAAAAAAAAATTTAATTAATTAAAAAGATTTCCTTAATTTACAGGTATTTGTTATTCCTATTTATTACCACAATAAGTAGTAAATTTAGTAGAGAATCTTTGTCGGATATCTTCCACGTACAAGTAGTAAATTAAAAAAAAAAAATAATAAAAATAAAAAAAAAAGATTAAAATCGGAGTTTTAAAATATAACTTTATTTTATGTATGACAATTATTCAACTTAAAAGAAAAAATTTCTTTTAAAATTAAGATAGGTTAAGTTGTGTCTGACACGTCTTTTCTTTTAATTAGAGTGCTGCAATCCATTAACTTCGCAGTGATCAAAAGAAGATTGGCTGTATAACATGAAATAAACAAACCCAATCTTCCAACCATATGTTAAACCAATATTCTTTATTTACTTGTACTTTTTATAATATTTGTACTTTTTGTATATGATCGCTAATTCTTTAATGCCTCCGAAATATCATCTGAAATAATTATTTCGTTGTGCGTCAGTTGAAAACGTGTGCTTTAGCTTTTATAAAATAAAATGTAAAAAAATCGCAAAAATACCTATTTTTTCTCCTATTTCTCTAGATAACTCGATAACTGTTTATTTTTGTGAAATGTTTGAGCAAAAATAACGTTTTGTTATAAAATTTTACACACAATATCATCCGTTGCAAATCGAAAAATACATTATTCTTGATGCAAAAATAGCTATAACTATAAAAAAAAGAAAAAAAAAAAAAGATTTTTTGTGAATTTTTCCGAATAATATTATTATATTATACTTAGGACCTTCAGATTTTGTCTCGATGAACTTTTTGATATAATAAAGCAACATACCAAATTTCAGCAAAAGCGGTGTGATAGTTTTTGCACAATAATTTTTAGATCGAGATTTAAAAAAAAAATGCGATTTTTTCCAAATTGTGTATCTGAAATAAAATCTCGAGAGAGATTTTACTAGAAAATTTAATCACATATAAAATGCACTCAAACTTTCAACTGCATTTTGAAACATTTAAGTCGGTTAATTAGGTGACCCTGAGGAATTTTCAAATATACTTGCAATTTTTTTTTTATTCGTTTTTAAGTTAATTGAATATCTTCACGAATTTTTATCTTAATTTTATTTAAAGCTTTACTACGAGTATTTTTAAAGCACAGCTTAAAAGTACTCGGAAAGACGCTTCTTTAAAAAGAAAAAGAAGTTTCGATTCGTTAATTATCTCTGGAGATATAATCGATCAAACTTGACCGCCATTGTGCAACTTTAAAAAAAAATGATCTATAAATTAATAGACTGATAGCAATAATTCTCGGTTGCCAGTATGATATTTGAACATTTTAGCGTATAAAAGGAACATCAATTTAAAAAAAAAAAAGTTTTGTTTGTTAAAACTGAAAAATTCCGTCGGATCTCCTAATTAACCAATTTAAATTCTTCCAAATGGAATTAAAAGTCTGAAGGTCCCATGTATAATATAAGTACACGAGAAATTTTCCAAAAAATCTTGTTTTTTTTTTCATTTTTCCGAAAGTTAACGGAATTGTTGAATCAATAATAATATATTTTTTGTTTTACATTCAATGACATTGTGTGTAAAATTTAATAACAAAACATTTTTATTTTGTCGATATTTTATCTGAAATTAACAGTTATGGAGTTATCTAAGGAAGTAGGAGGAAAAAAATGGATATTTTGCGGTTTTTTTATTTACATTTTGTTTTATAAAAATTAAGCACATCTTTTTTCAACTAAATTAAACAACGCTAATCGTCGTTTAATTTAGTTAATAACGAAATAATCATTTCAGATGATATTTGGGAAGCATTAAAGCAAAAATTAGCGGTCGTATAGAAATACCCAACCCAAAATATATGGATTGTTATGAATTTAATAATATTCCGATTAAATATTCAATTATTATACTTTTATTTGCTGCTTAATTATCTCAAGTCAACGTAAATAAGTAAAATGTTTAATAAGTAACAGATTTATGGAATGAGAATATAGTAAAAGAATTTTAAAAATTGAGGTGATAATTTTTTGGTTTATAGTGTTCTTATAAAAATTTAAATATACTCTACATAAACAAATGTAAATGAATAATTTAATTGATAATGCAGTTATTATTAATAATTATCAGTCATTAATTGTTTATCTTTATACTCATTTTATCAGTTTATAGAATTAGTAAACTATTTTATTTGTTGTTATAGTTTGTAAAAAAAAAAATTGTATAATGAATTAGTAATATCGGTCTTTGGTTTTAATTACGAACTATTACATATTAGTTACATAATAATAATTAAATAATTTAATTAATCATTTATATAAATATTACATCGTGTAAATATAGTATGATCACTTAACGATACGTTCGTTAAGATTTTAAATAAATTGTGTAGCGTATTTTAAAATGTAAAATCCTCTGAGTAATTTTAAAATTGGTTCATTTATATGCAATATTATTTGGAAGCAAACAGAAGTACCAGTAGGCGACCGTGTTGATTTGTTGTCAGAATCGGAATTATAGAAAAGGGTTCGATTGAATTTTAATTGCTTGAATACAAGCGGAACGCCGATTTGATTGGTTTCCAATAAAGCGAATGACTACTGAAAGGGACCTTTTTTATTTTTTTAGCAACAGGTATTCAGGCAATCTGATATTATTCTAGACCGATGACATTATGGGAATGTAAAAAGGTAATTTGTTTTTATAAGAGATTAAAAAAAAAACAATAACCATTAATCCACGTATACGATTTCAATTACATCTTTAGATGGAAAGTAAATTTTTATATCAATTAAGTAATCTCTTTCTGCTTGAGTATATTACCATTCATTTGTAAAAAAAAAATCAGTAAAGATTAATATTTATTATTCTCTTAGTAAAATTGTAGTAAATGTACAGTAGTAAATGTTTATCGGTAAATTCCGTATTTATTATGTTTATCGGTAAATTTATTAAGTAAATGTTTATCGGTTATATTTCTTACTTTTATATAATCCTTCATCTTCATTATTAATTGAAGAAGATGATAATGAAATGAATCTGGTTTAAGTAATAGCTACCAAGATTGTTTTATTACATTTCATTCTTTACTTTATTTTTATTTCGCCTTTCTATTCTGATGAATTTGACGAACAAATATACATACAACGGATTTTTGTTTTGTTTATATGAATATGAATACCTTAAAATGTTTCCTTTAAATAACAAAATAAATTACCTTGAAGTAAATTTTGGCGCCAAATTTAAAGGTTACTATTGATGCACTACTGATCGCGAAAACGTTTTATCAATAAGAAGATATCTTATGAAGTGCTTGATTACAAAAATTGAGTTTTATATCTTGATAAGATTTGTTCTTTTCTTCAGAACTCATGTGAACTCAATTTATTTATTAAACGAAATTTCTATAACTTACGGAAAAATACGCATACAGTGTAACCCGTTTTTTCCTATTTTTACCGTTAATTAATTTTCAACGTTGTATTATTTCATTTAGAGGTAATGTAAAACAAAAATTAAAAAAAAATATTTTTTTTTTTCAAAAACATATCTAAACATCGTAATAAAAAATATTTTCAAAAGTAAAGATGAAAAATTAAGTTTAGCATATGAAAGATTATTCAATTCAATTCGAGAAAAAAAAGGATCCAAACAATGGATTCCCAGTTAACATAAATTAAAGATAATTTTGTTTTCAACACAATAATATGTATAAAGTTGTCTATTTTCGTAACACTACAATGTAAAGCATGTGGCGCGACCTCAGTTCTATATTTCACCTTAACTTTGATTCATCTAAATGAAATTTACCAGGTATTGTATTTTGAAGCTATCATTTCCATTTTGCATCAAAACCTTTGACATATTTAAAGAATTAATGTAGATATTGAATATGAAAGAGCGCTTCATACTTTTCATTACCGGGCAATCCATTGTTTGGATCATTTTTTCCTAGAATTGATTTGAATTATTTTGTATGTTAAACTTAATTTTTCAGTAGAGTTTTACTTTTGAAATTATTACTTTTTCTTAATTGTTTAGACACAGAAAAGCGTATTTTTAAAAACTTTTCATTTTTTTCCACTCAGTAAATTTCTGTTATATACTTAAATACCAACTGATTAATCACATTGCACTAAAAATTGCACTCTAAAATTGACACTGGTCTTGTTAATGTATAAATGTAAAATGTTATAGGTATTGTATAATATGAATATACAGGGTGAGTCATATTGTGACTCACCCTGTATTATTGTGGGAAAAAAACTGCGATTGTCACTGACATTTGGTTTCTTTTATAAAAAATATGTTTTTAAAATTTTATTTTATCAATTTCTTTTCTTTCATTTCTAAATTAAATTTTACATATTATATAATCACAATGTTTCTAGTATAAGTTAGTATAACTGTTATAGAATTTATTTATATTGAATATAAATTTTATTTAATCTATGAAAAGAATCTGATGTAGACATCACATGATTTCCTTGTACGCCTATTAAATTATATTTACACACTTTTTTTTTTTTAAATGAGACATACATAAAATGTTATTTCAGTAATAACTTGTGATATTTTCTCAGTTTTATTTATTTATTTTTTTTGTTATTGTTATTATTGAATCATTATTTTACGTAATTTTTTTAACAATCAGATTTTAATAAATCAGTATATGTAAATTAAGAAAAAAGTTAAAAAAAAAAAAAAGGAGATGAACTATGATTCAAACCGATGAGCCTTCTCCATGTAAGATCCAAATATTTCATTAATTAAAATTTTATTTGGCTATAATTCTGAGACCAATAAAAATAAGTACCATTTATGATATACTGAAAATCTCCGAATCAGAGCTTGTTATTGCAGTTAAGAAAAAGTTCAAAATCCAATTTCTTGTTGGAATTTGGGCTTTTTTGGACACTTTTGATTCAATTGATTGCAATCAAAAGGGAAGGTGGACAACTACATGTTACAACAATCTTAAAACCAAAATTTCAACATCCTACGGCTAATCGTTTTTGAGTTATGCGTGACACGGACATACATATGTACGTACAGACGTCATGCCAAAACTAGTAAAAATGGTTCTGGGGGGAGATCAAAATGGCTATTTTCGTTGAAAAATGAAAACCGAAATTTTTTATGATCACAATACTTACTTTACTCTGTACAAGGTAGTAAAAAGTTAATATTATTAATATATTAAATTACACCGAAATATACCAAAACCGTGGGATCGTGAACCAGGTAACGAAGATGAGTTAAAGAAAAGCATTTCATTAATGTTTTTAAATCTGTGTTATATAAATAATTTGAAAAATTTTCGGGTGAGCAGTTTCAATATGTATAGGTCAATTTTTTCCATCAAATAATTCATTTAATATAAGTTAAAAGAGAAGGTTTAATTTTATGATGTATACTTTTTTTTATATCGGGCACGATTATTCAATAAGTCTGAAATAAAAAATTATTCAGTATGTCCTGTGCACTTAACTCTCACCCTTATAATATCAAGATTACTATTTACTTGATAATTCACCACATATAATTGTTTAACCTTTGTCAAACTTTGCTGTGTATGAAAAAAGCAATCTGAGATTGAAATTCGAACCGATAGCTTTAGGATGAAAGTGTGAAATGATACCATTCCATAGAAGTTAATAAAAGGTGATTGAGTAGTATTGAAATTATTATTTTTTGCTTTATTTATTTATTAAAATTGTGGATGAATAGATTTTTATTTATAAATCTACTCGAAAATAAAATAATTTTGACAGACAGACAGCCTACTTAATTTGTTTTTTATTTCTCTATATTAATATTTTTCTCAGACTATATTTTTCTATGTATTGAAATAAAATAATATTTAAAAAAAATTCAAATCTATTTTAAATTACATTAATATTGACTGTAACCTAGGTTGAAGTAACCACAGCACATATTCATGTACGAGCGAATTATAGTGATAACTATTGTTTAAATTACATGAATTAATTGGCAACGAAGGTACTATTATATTAAGGATTTTAAGTCGTTGATACTATTCCATTTGCTTCATTGAACTGACCGACTGCTGTATGATTTCCCATTAAATGAATTTCAAATTCAAATCTCTGGAGACTTCCTCCTAGCTGACCTTTGTTTCAAAGGACTCACAGGACAGTAAAGCATTACACTAATTGCTGTCTATTATATGTTCAAAATTATTACCGATATTCAAATTAAAATCCTATCCGAATGAACTGTTAAAATATTAATAAAAAAATTTCAATTTATTTCTACTAGTATTTTTATACGCTTTAAATAAAATCTTTGTAGACTTCTATTTCTGACAGACTGAGAAATTAAGCTCGGATTAATATATAATCTCGGCTTAATTGATCTCCATAACAATAATTTACTTTGTATAAATAACTGTTAGGGCGGGATTATTTAAACAGTTATTTTTCTATGTGTATATTGCAATCTGTTCATGAACAACTGAGTATTGACAAAAAAAAAATTAATTTCTACCTAAACAGAGCCACAAAGACGAACTGGTTTAAAGAAATAGAAAAAGATCTAAAAACATTAATAATTTTTAAGGATCTGTGTAGCCGGCCTCCGTGGCACGAGTGGTAGCGTCTCGGTCTTTCATCCGGAGCTCCAGGGTTCGATTCCCGGTCAGCCACGGGGCATTTTCACACACGCTACAAATCATTCATCTCATACTCTTAAGTTAAAAAAAAAAAAAATAAAAGAAAAGGATCTGTGTAAAGGCAGAGAATAGTAATCTAGGATAATGACTCGAGAATCTGAATTTGCAGAGAGGAAGAAAAAGAAGGGGGGCATAAACCTGAATAGATGGACGGAAGAAAGAAAGGCAACAACAACAACAGAGCAAAAGAATGAACACCTTTTGGAAAAAGAAAAAGAAGTCAAATCTATGTAAACTTAATCTGTAGTGATCGGAATGAAAAGAAGATATATTTTTATAATAGTCAAAAAATTATTTCTAAAAATGATGTCATATCGATATAATAAATAAATTTAATCTGTGAAAGCACATATCACTTACCTGCTGTAACAACAAAATAGTGCTTACACTGATTAGCATACTTAGTACTGAATACAAGTAAATTTTTAGGTTGTTTTGAATTTAAATCAATTATTTTATTATTATAGCAAAATTTAATAATTAATATAAATTTGTAAAATTCGTTAATTAAAAGAAATATATAAATAAATCCTATACATATATATATATATATATATATATATATATATGTATATATATATATATATATGTATATATACTTCCTAATTAGATGAACCAACAATAATTGTAGAGATCATATACTCATTTAACAAAATTTAAAACCGTGAAAAGGTAAATTTATTTATCTGTTTATTTATTCTTTCAATTATTTAAGGGTGTATGTTCCGAGGGGGTTGCTGGTATAGGATGAAGGGACTAATGAAGGGTCTGGACGTACTCCCTAATCCCCCAAACAGATGAGTGTCTTATTTTGCGCCGCCGCATCGTTACAGACATTCATTACCTCTACTCTACTCTCTCGTCATTTATGCCAACTAATGTCCCTCCACATAGACATACAATTATTTTAATTGCTCTACTGGCATTAACCCAAAATATTTATAACCTTTTTTTCTTTTCTTATGATCTCTAACGACCATAAAATTTATTGGCACCATTACTTTTTTATTTGAAACATTTTTTGAGGAAGTAAAATACACAATATAATACTTGTCAGTTATTTGTTTTCTTTATTATTATATTTATAGGACGTATTATCAAAAGTAAAGAGTAATTGAACGTTAAAAAATTTGAACTGTAAAATGATGCTTTGATAAACTTTTCCAATTCTTCACTAACATTTGGCTGACATTTCGATTTATTTTTGCAACGACGTGGACCATCACGGAAAAAAATTAATAATTATAATAAAGATCCTATTGCTAAGATATGCAGCAAATATATGGGCTTTTCCTGCCCATATAAATTTAAAGCATTTAACGATCATCATTTAGCTGCATTATTTGAACGTCATGCTACCTATTCCAGACCAGCCGGAATACGGTATCACGAACTAGAAAGGAAACATGAGATTGCTCTACCGGATATGTTAGAAATTTCTACTAGAGAGATACCGCCCTGGCTTTTGCCAGCGGTAAACACAAGATTGGATCTCTCCTGAGAAAATAAAAGATAAGCCAGCAGTGATTATCCAACAGGAATTTTTATCAATCGTCAGTAGTTACGATGAGTACATTAAGATTCATACTGACGGTTCAAAAACTGAAAACGGTGTTGGATGCTCCATATATGTCAATGGAGAAGCCCATTTTTGGAAGCTGCCAGATATGGCAAGCGTGTATACGGCAGAACTCACTGCCATACAGCAAGCTCTTCGCTATTGCGAACATTTTTGCGAAGAGAGAGTGCTCGTATGTTCCGACTAGCTGAGTGCGCTTACTGCAATTCGGAACAAGAATATTAAGGACGTCCTGATCGCTAACATCCTCTCTATTATATACGCTTTAAATAGACGAGGAGAGCGATGTGTTTTTGTATGGAATCCTGGGCATGCTGATATTACAGGAAACGAAAGAGCAGACGAAGCTGCCAGAATGGCAACATTTGGAAAATGGAAATGAAAGAAAAATAGTTGCTTATCTGCACGCCAATGGACTATTAACTAGCGTTTAATTGTACAAAGCTGTAATTACAAATGATGAATTCGAGTTTTATCGATATTGAAACTTAATGATTTGATATTGTCAATATATATTTCATGTTGTTAAAATAAATGTTTTTTTTTCTTTTAAATATCACGGCCCTTTACACCCTGTAGGTGTTCTTGTTTTCAATGTTTGTGTTTGTAACGTTTTGTGTTGTTTTTTTAAAGAAATGTTACGGCCCTTTACCCCCTAACATATAACGAGCCTTACGGTGATTAATGATTAATTTTAAAAGAATATGACAAAGGCTAATGACCATAGCAGTCGATGCCCATATAATTGCTAATAAAAAAAAAAATAAAAAAAGAAAGAAAAAGAACAATGCGCAGCGGTTATCAAAACAAATTCTAAATAAGAAATCGCTTAAAACGTTTTACATATATCTATCTTTTGATCTTTAAGTAATTTATTTTTCTTTTTGGAAACGGTTTTTCTTTTGTTTTTTTAACAAACTTTTTAGGAAAAATTACATTAATAAAAACAGCCAACCATAAGTATGAACACATAAATAAACCATCTTCAGTAATCAAAACGTTGAGTATTTCTAACCGATTATATCAGACAAATTTCAAACTACCATAATAATAAATTTTTTAACCGATTTACTTTACTAATTGGAATTTAGAGAATTTATATCAATCGTAATATGAAGTTAAGATGGCATGTCCGTACTATGGAACAATTATGATACCGTATTCCAACAGTTTAGTAAAACGCAATGTTGAATGGTATTACCGCCATATCCCAACAAGTAAAGATAGAGATGACCTCCAATTGATATAAAAGACCTCGGCTTTTTTTTTATCACTAACAAGGAAATCTACATGCAAGGATTTAGAAAAACAACTTATTTTCACCAAATACAACTCTGCACCTACTAAAATAGTATATAAGGATGAATATAATTTAAAAACTTTATTACGCTTAACAAATAAAAAATTTTAAATTTATCCATTGTTGTTCACCAGTTTGATTTTAGTTCAACGCAGTGGATTTGTATTTTTCTAAGATGTAAACCACCAGATGCTATTTCCAGAAGCTATAATTTAAGATAATTATTTTTTGTAATATTCTATATGTACACTTATCAGAAATTTAGTTATTAAAACGGGTTCATTGCCATTTTCACTTTTTATTTTTTCCCTCTGCAAATCATTAAATCGACGAGCATCGCTAGCTCCCCCTCTGGCAAGTATGACAACTTAACAGAGAGGCGGCGAAGCTATCTCTATAATCTTTAAAATAGGGTTTTAGACACCTTCCCTACCTTAAAATTCGTTAAAAATTTTATGAAATAAATAAGAATGATTTTTGATATATGAATTGTGTTTAACATTCCTGAATAAAAATGTAATCTGATGCGCAAAACAGTTTTTGATAATATTCTTGTTTTTTTTTTTTCTTTAATTGAAGCAAATCAAAGTCCCGCAGCAACCATATAAATATTCAAATTCATGGATACCGGTAATCATCTTAGGAATAGTTGATCTGAGAATGTACAACACTACACTTCATTTACATTTATACATATCATCCTCATTCATATTCTGATGTAATACCTTACGGTGGTTCCAGAGGCTAAACAGAAAAAGAGAGAGACTTCAGAAGTAGTCCGACTGAGATCAACTGATCCTGATCGGTCAAGAACGGTTCAATCAATTTTCATCAAATTTTAACATATATATCTAAATTTCAATGAAACTGATGTAGTATTTTGTCATTGATTCCATTTTCCATGAAGGTCGATTCCATTTTTGGAACCTGAAAACATTTATATAAATCTATTAGAACAAAAATATTAATTTTGATGTTATTTTTGCTCGTTTAATTTATTGCCGTTTTCATGGTTTTTTTTTTTTTTTTTAGTTGTAATCACTATTACATAGTTAGTATTGATTACACTAAATTATTAGATGTACAAATCTTATTATATACAATTCTTTTTTGTACAATGTTTGGACTTTCTTTTTACGCTGCAGCGTAAAAAGAAAGAGTTTAAAAATTAAAAAAAAGAGTTTAACTTGAGATTTGCAATATATGTCCAGTTCTTGTGCAAGCCTCACTATCTTCTCTATCTTCATCGGAACAATCATTTTCATTATCACTGTCTAGATGTATGATAAATTCATCCTTCATTTCGTCTATTAGCGATTCCATCTAACTAAGTTTCAGATTTTTTTACATGTTCGTAATAAAGTTACCGATCATCCTTATTCATTTTTGCCTCAGCTAATTTTTTAATACCTGGTATAAAAAGTGTACATATATGGTTTATATTATAAACATATTTTTTCAGAGCCAGCTATACCGTTTCGATCTCACTTAATTTGAGATGATAATCTGAAAGTCAGATAATCTGTTGTTCGTGTTTTTTTAATAATTCATCAAAATGGTACCTTATTTTTTAATTTTTATCTGATCTAATTATTTCACATAACTGTGGTTGTAACATTGGCTTATTAAACGATATATTGTTCTTTTCCAACTATTAATCATGCCACTTTTCCTATCATTTGAATTTGGAAGCTTCTCTAGAAGTGAATTGTGGTGTGGTGCATTATTGAGAACAAACACCGACTGAGAAGGAAGACCAGTAATTAATTTTTCAGATGCCCATTTCATAAAATTTTTGTTGTTGACGCTAAGGTAATAATCACCGCTTTTTGAAATCGTTTTCCAAGTTAACATTGCGTTCAGAATGAGCTCTGTTTCTCCTCCAGCATAAATTATGACTAACTGATCACCTTTATTAATCGGTACATTTACTCCTGCACCACTTTCTTCTGACCACGATTTTGTAGTGGAATAGGACGTTAAAATGTACGATTGATCCAAATAAACAATCGAAGAATTTTCTCTTCTTTTTCTTTTAAAGAAAATTGTGGGATTGCTTATCTGGACAAATCGTATAGTATTTACATAACTCAGGGCACGTTTTAAACGAATTTTTACTGCAATAAGATTTTTTCCAAATTTTTATTTCAATCCTGACTAAGCTATCGCAGATGATTTATTAATCTTTGCTGTTGATATGAAACGAAAAGGATACACAAGGATAAGGGTAAAAAAATTATGGTTTGTTTAGGATTTTGAAAAATGGGAACTTCTTTCATTGTTAATATAATATTAAAAGTAAGATATTATTAATTTTGGTTATTGAATGGTTTCCACTTAGAAAAAAAAGTTAAATTTATTAGAAGCCACTCTTAAAAATCAATACAATTCTCATTTTTTAGATTATTTTTTTTAATATCATATTTAGTAATAGTTTTGAACTAGAAAGTTAATCAAATATTGGGTACTCGTCGCCAACAAAAAGCCAAGTTTTAAGTCTTTACTTTTAGGTTTACTTTTTAGGTAGTGTAGGCTTTTTTAGTTTTAGGTTAGGATGACATGCACAGTTTGGACAGTTAATCGGGGGTACTTTGCATAAAAAAAATATATTAATAGTATTTTTTCGTTTAAAGAATATTTGCATGTATTTTTTTCTGTTTTAGTTTATCCAGTACGGCTTTAATTACACGAACGAGATTTCATTTGTTAATTTAACTAAATGAAACTATATGGGTTGGAACGTTAAGACGTCAATATTATTATTTATTTGTTATAAATATTAGATAATACTGCCTGTCGGTTTTAAAAAACCATTAATACATTTTATTATTGGATTCTATTATAATTTAAAAATATTAATTAAAAATTAATTTAAAAATTATTTAATTTTAAAATTTGAGTTTATAGTTATATTAAATATCAAGCTCTGCTTAATTTCACTAATTTATTTTACCTCTAGTTCACGAAACGTTATATTTATGAAATCAACTTGAAATAATATTTATGTACGTAATATTTATGAAATCAATTCTATTGGAGCCGGAGTGAGGCTCCAATACTGTGTGACTGTTTATTGCCTGCACATTTGAGTATTGCCAGTCTGTTCGAGCATTGGCCTTTTGAAAATGTGGCAAAATCGTGTGTTGTCGTTTGTTAAAATGCGGTTAACTGTTAAAGAACGTCTATTCATAATAGAAATTTATTTAGAGATGAAATTTCATGTTGTATGTCGGTGAAAGTTTAGGGAAAAATTTCAATTCCAGTGAAAAGTGTAATTCAAAATTTACTTGAAAAATTTCGTGAAACAGGTTTGGTGTTAGATCAGAAATGTGTTCGACACAGGCCAGTTTTACGAAGCAGATCTTACAGGACAGTAAAGCGGCATTAAAAAATCTCGTAAAATTTTGCGGAGACTATGACGGAAAAAGAACGTTTCACAAGGGGTTCAGCCACACTACAGTGAGGAGAATGCTGAAATGTTATCTGTATTGAATGCAGGTTTTCCACAAACTAATAATGCTGATTATGCTAAAAGGTTCACTACTGTTAATGATTCAAGTACTTCAATAGAGGCAACAGTGGCCTTACTGCAAGAGGATAAGAGAGACTATTGGTTGGAAAAGGACAGCACCACTCGTCTTACAGCTCGCTCTTCTAGGGAGATGCCATAGGATTTTTTAGGTGGAAGAATCATTTCTTAAGGATTGTGGCCACCAAGATCTCCTGATCTGACTAGTTCATACTTATTTCTGCCGGGATACTTAAAAGAAATTGTTTGTAGGAGCAATCCACCTTTCCTGTAGGAAGACATTATCAATGCCATCCAGCAAATAGACAGGGTACACTTAATATGAATAGCCAGGAACATAGTGAAACGTTTTGACAAATGTTTATAAGTTTATGTAAATATAATTTTCAACACCTTCTGTAAATTATAATGTAATTTTTTGCCAATAAACTATTATTTATAGGTAAAACTAAGTGATGGGACCTCTTTTAGGTTAAACACTGTGTTTCTGACCGATTAGATCTACCAAAATTCCAACCAATCCCAATGCTGAATTACTTAACCAATCCCATAAAACAATACATTGAACAAATCGCAGTACATTAAATTTGGATCAATCGTAATTCGAAAACCTGTCGACAAATTACAACATTGGTTGGCATGTGTCAAATCCCACCAATCACAAAATGTTTTGTTATAATCATAACCAAGTATACATATAACCATTAAGAAAAAATAAAATTTTCAACAGTTGCAATGTGGAATTTTTTTTATCTTCCCTAAAACATTTCTACGAATGGTAGAATATAATTTTGAAAATATCAGAGATTTGAAACCTCTTGCTTTTTCCTTTGCCCAGTATGATATACATTTTAAACAAGTAATATGTTAAAGAGTACATTTATTGGTAATAAACAAGTAGATGATTCTCTACGATAGATCTTCTTTCTTTATCTGTTTAGCCTCCGGAACTACCGTAAGGTATTACTTCAGAGGATGAATGAGGATGATGTGTA
>JAAAKQ030471979.1:11010-23467 GCA_010016005.3 Zanna intricata | reverse complement strand
TTTTTTTTTAACCTCCAGAACTACCATTAAAGTATATCTTCAGAGGATGAGATGAATGAATTGTAGTGTGTGTGAAAAATGCCATACCTGAACAGGATTCAACCCGGGACCTTCGGATGAAAGTCCAAGACACTACCACTCGCACCACGAAGGTCGGCGTTGTTTAGGGGTTGGTTAATTAACTACATATCTCAGCACTGGTCAACCTGAGACTATACAAGACTACACTAATTCATACATATTGTAATCATTCATTCTCTGAAGTAATACCTTATGGTGTTTCCAGAAGCTACACTGAAAAAGAAAGAGAGGTTGACCATTCCTGTATGGTTAATTAAAACCTAACTGCCAAATAATATCAGCATCCACAATCTATTATTCAAATCCATATAAAAGTAATTGCCTTTACAGCTCTTGACTTCGAAATCAGCTGATTTGTGAAGGTGAGTTCACCATTAGACCAACTTGGTGGGTACACTACTTCATTTAGTTGGAACCAACAATACCTATCCTCCACCTCTAACATGGACAAATATTAGAAGTGGTTGTCACCATAAAATTTGGAGTTAACATTGTTTTCATAAAATACTGAACAAAGATTAAAATTTTGGAGAAAAACTCAACAGATTACTCATCTTCTTTGGGGGAAGATGATCATTATGTTAATTACAAAGATTTTGAGTAATTTGTTCGTAGAAATTTTGAGAATTAATAAAACAGTTAAATGAAAACTCACATTATTCATAAAGAATGTATTTTTTTAACAAATCATTCACCTTGTTTTATGTAAATTTGCCCAAAGTAATAATGAAGTTTTTCAATTTACAATGCTTGAAGGTTTTTTACTAGTTTTTACTTCACTACTTGAAGATTTTTGTACTGTGTGTGTACATGTATGCTTGTATGAGATCTCTACCCCTCTTGATTACAGCTGAAGGCCACCACAGCACATGGAAGTATTTTGTCAACATTATACTGCAACTACACTTGTAGTGTATGTATAATTCTGGAACTTCAGAAACACTCCATATAATCATTCAAGTAATGTTAAAAAAATAATTTTTTTTAAAATAAAAAAACTATCATTTTGGTACTATTAGTAATTTATAATTAAATATAATGACTGTTTTATTGTTTCTGTTTAGTTCAACCAAACTGAAAGATGGAATTCATGAAAATTAAAAGTTGCACATGTAAAGCAGAATGCAATACCCTCTCAGCAAATGAAATAATCAAACGACTTGCCGAGTCTATTCATGATCCACTGTCTTCACAACTTGTACATCGACATGTTTGTCTTTTGAAAAACTTTTTTAAAACCTCACAAGAAAAGATTGTATCCTTTTAAAATTGCTTTAATTTAATTGTATTTTATATTTTTCACACTGTTACTTTAATGTACTTTATCTCAAGCAAACAAAACATTCAAAAATATAATATTTAAAAATGCAATAATAAAAAGTAATAATATTTAATACTATTTTATTACTATTCCTAATCTGTTTCATTAATAAACTTTACACATTACTTACAAAAGTAGGTTCAACCACTTTGACATTTTTGAGGAGTAAAGATAAATACTAGTACCAAGAAATTAGGTATAAAATGTTAAAACAAAAAATTTCCTTTTTCTCTTGAAAAAAAAATCATCTAACTGTATTTATCATTAATTTTCTAGCAGTTGAATCAGCACAAAAATTATAACTGTTTTCATTAATATTATTCCAGTACGTTTCATATATTTAATCCCATTTAGTGTTTTTATTTTCTGTTCTTTTTCCTGCTGATCTTTCAAATCAAAATTAAACAGATTTTTAGGGAATTTAACTTGATTGAAGAAGCAAATGTTCTGTGTCTTAGCATGTTGATATGAAACAGTATATTCATTTCAGCTAAAGAAAGCAACAGGAAACCACTTCATTTCTCATTTCTCTGATAAGCCTGACATGAGATATAGTTATTATTGAAAATATGAACATCAAGTCATTTGCAGGAGTGATTTAGAAGTCATATCATCATTTACAATACATTGTAACATTTAACACAAAGATAAAACTCCATTTAATTTTTTTTATCTTTGTACCTCAAGGGTGAAAGTTTTGAAGATGTTTTATGAGTATATTATGTTGTTTCATGCAAAGTTCATGTTTGAACTGAATTTTCTCAGAAAATGGCCTCAATGGAATTAAAATATTTAGTAACTAAAAGAATTATGGGTACATGTATGAATGTTTATTAAGTTTTATGGAGCCCATTTGTATTAAAAAAAAAAAAAGACAATTACCTTAAAACAGCAAAAATAAAGCAAATTAAAATACTTATGAATTTTTTTTTAGTTCTCTAGAAGAAATAAATTAAAATAAATAGTTTGTGCTCTTCTATTTTAAAAATACCTGGAAACATAGATAAATAGGGCAGATAGGGAAGAAAAAATACAAGCAGATAATGCCATTTCAATCGAATGCTAGTAGGTTAGCATAAAATGATTCTGATCAGATAGCCAAGTATCCTATTCAACAGCAATTACATTAAATGCTAAATACCAGTTTTAGTGCTTTTAAAAAACGCAAATTTATGTAAGGTAAATTTTATTTTAATTTGGAAAGAAAATGTAGAAATATTTTTTGTCCAGTTAATAAAATTGGTTTTGAGTGATAATTTACATGAGTAAGTATTTCCTTACTATAATATAGTTTGACTCTTTACGTAAACAAAAAATGCTTTTGTAAAACCGGGTTATTCATAAGTCCATGTTAAATAGTAACCACAACCTTATGAAAGAATTACTTAATTGTAGTTCACTAAAATTATCATAAACTCTTCAGCTAACTGTTAAGAAAAATGTATTTACTTAATTGAGCTTCCCATTAGGCAGCATTAGAAGCAAAGATAATACTGAGTTGATGTAAGAGATTTCCCTTAAGTTAGTGTAAAAAAGTGTTTATTCTGTCAGTGCAGCAATGAGTTCAAGGAGAATTGCAGAAAGAATCACTTGTGTGGATCCTTTAAAAGAGACTGAATAGTTCAAAAAACATTAATGGATATATTCCAAAAGATTCAGCTGATAACAAACTTAGAAAATTGATGACAAAAAAGTGTGTAGATTTCTGGGTCAAAATGTTGGATACGATTGAGCTTAACAGTTTTACAGAATCACTCATCTTAGTTGATGAAGTGGATATGAGAGACTGAAAATCCCTGAATAATTATTGAACATACGTGAAAGTCACCAAAGGTGAACTGGTTTTGAAGATCAAGGTAAAGAGGCTATTTTTCTTTGCAGCATATTAACATATGTTCGATGTGTTAGAAAATTACCTGACGAAGTACCTTAATGAAGGCATATATCTATACATATGCAAACATTTAGATCTATAAATAAGATGGCTGTCCACCCCATTACTACAATGAAGTGCAAAAGTATCTTAATGAAAATTTCCCAGTGTTGAAAAAGTTGCATACTTCATGATGATGTAAGATATTAATGCAACCGTCTACCCAAATACTAAGGAAAATATGATTTAATTATGGATTTAACTATGGAAAGTATGGATTTCTTATCGTATGATTTTTCCTTAGAGAGATTTATGAAAGATATTTTTATAATGCTCCCCCTCCCTGCTAGTCTATAGGAACATAAAACCATATCAACATTACTATAACATTAATTGACAATGATATTTTTGCATTCATATGGGTTGGAATGCAACAGCCTAGATATTTGCCCTGCCTACAAAGGTAGATTAATTGAACATCTGTGAAGTAAAAAACCTTTTTTCATATGTGAATAAAAAAACCTTCAAGGTAGTATTACAATCTTCAGTTTAATGAAGAATACTTTTCATAATTTAATAGTTATTATTTCAAATATTTCATGAATTTACAAATAACTCAGTTAAAAATAGTGTACTAATAACTCAATTTTTTATGGCAATTAATACTGAATAAAACCTTAATTGCACAAGATGATTGGTGATTTACCATATGTTTCAACTGTATTAGATTACCTGTGCTATTATAATGAAGAAGTTCCAGAATATAAAGAATCATTGTATCATCTTCTACACATCCTATCTAAACCTCCATGTCTCAACAAATCATCAGATTCCCTGAAATGTGGTTCAATTTTCAGAGATTATTTCAATGTTTTAGGTGGTTTTAACTATTCAAATGATAATTTTTTTATATTATAATTTACTACGGATTATATAACCAATTTTAATTTTAATTCTTTTATTATTATGATTCCTCTTCCAATTTAATGATTCAAATATTTCATAAAAACAAACAAACATATAAAAACACCTTAAAATAATGCATCCAGAAACTTTTTCTAAAGCTATTATGCAGCTCTTATATTTGCCAGTGCACTGTTGTACATTTCAGCAGTAGGTGAAGTGATTAAAATCCTTTAATTTATAATTAAATACTTTATTTGATCATTATGTTTGTAAAAACTCAGTTTTTGTCTGGTTTTGCAAGTTGATAAACTTCATATTGTTTACATGTACTATATTCATGGTTTTTGTATAATTAAAATTTACATTTTATAGATAAAATTTTTTTGTGTCTTGTTTATATGAGACGTTGCACTGAATATAAAGACTTATTTTATTGATATGTATAAAATTGTCTAGTCTGTTTTATATTATGTTTTGTTTTGGATATGTGTTTTCATAAAACACAGCAAAAAACACCTCAATCTCAACATGCTTGAACAACAAAAAATTTACTGTTACTATCTACCACATAGTAAATTAATGAATAAAACACTGCACTGATTAGATAAATTATTCAACTACATAGAAACCATTTAATACTGACACCATTTCAACAGCCCTGAAAGCAGTACCAAACCACTGATGTCTTGTAATAGCTTCAGAAAAATTTTCTAGAAGCACAATTTCATGTACTTAAAAAGTGAGTTATATTAATTTCTTATTTTTAAGAGTGTAATCTTTAATATTTTATAGCTACATGTACTTATACATTTTTTAAAAGTAAATAAAACATATATGTTATTAGTAAATTTATGAATAACAGAATCTAAAAGTAACTCTACTCAGCAACCTCACCAACAAATACCTTGTTCAGGGTGACTAACAGCAATATTACATGTACTGGAGATAATTATAGTCAAATATGTTCCAGACTGCTGCAATAGTCTTTGTACATACTTTAAACGTTTTTGCATACTTGTATCCAATAGAAAGAAGTGTGTTATGTTTTAAATTGTTTTAGATTCATTTATTAAATGTTCTTGTCAATAATTTAAGATTGTTTACTTTCGGGATACAACATTTCAAATAAGAAAAGTTATTTATATTCCTTTTCTTGAGGCTTTAATATACTGATTCGAATGTAATTAATCAGTAAAATTAAACCATTATAATCTTCTTTTTTTTTTAATAGGTGGTTTGTTGTTTAAATTAATGGAAATACCATTCATACAAAAGTGCATATTAAGTATAATACATAATCTTCTAGTCAGACAGACACCAGAACATAAAAGTATAGTCAGTCCCAAACTGTGTATGGAAGGATTACAACAAAGTTTTTTGTGTAAAGAGTTGAATAATTTATTGAGATTAAATATAGACGCCAATATTATTGAAGTATTAATTGTAATTGAAGACATTCTACACAGTAAAATATGCTGTGAGTATTTAAGTAAAACAACATAGCATTAAATTATTTTTAAATTTTAGCCATAAATAATATTTAAACTCGCTTGTAAATCATAAATTTTAAGAGAAGATGAAAAAGCATGGGTTAATTTTCAATTTGAAAATTTATTTAGTTATTTTGGTAGTTCTACTCAGGAAAGAAAATGATTACATTTTAAAAAAATTAATCATTAGAACTTAATGTATATAATATCAGCTGCCTTTTTTTCCTACATTTTCCATACTTTCTAACAATTTCTTTTGGGTGGGATTCCATCTGGGTTCTTAGATCTGTGTTACTGAGTTACAGTTCTTGCCAAATTCCAATGCTAAACCATTCATATTAATTTCCTCTATTGAAAATTTACATCCACTACTCCCAAATATTTGAGAGCCCACAGATCTGTTTATTCATTGTAGCTGATTGCAATGTCATCAGCTATATTTACTTATTTTTCTCTACAATCGTTGCATGTAGAATGTATTGAATTGACTCTGTTATCTTATTATTTACTTCCTGTTAGTATGATCACATGTACACACGTGACAATTTCATCTTATCTAATTACTGTAATACGAATATTTGCCATTTCTCCTCCTAATAAGCAGAACCCTTCAATGTAGGAACAATCATTAAATATTATTTATCACATTTTCACAAGATTTTGAAGATTAACTTTGAATATAATCAACTGGCGACAAATGTAGAGCTTCTTCTATGCTTTTTTCATGATGTCATTGATAAAAATTATTTATAAATAAACTTTTGTTGATGAAGACATTTTTACTGGAAAAGTTTTCTAGTAAGTTATTAATTTTTTTATGAACTGGTTCAATTTGTTATTTTAAAATAAGTTATTGTCTTTAACTTAAGCACCAGCTACCATCTACTCTAGCTGTACTCAAATGTAAATTTAAACTGATTTTGATGTTATTTTCTTTATCAAAGAAAAGATCCTTCTTTGCTAGATACCATCAATGATATTGCACTTCAGGAGACCTTCATGTTCCTTTATATGTTCATTTAATCTACATATATATACACACTCAAATCTAGCAGTAGAAAACATTGCCGGGTCTGGTAGTTCTAAATATTTACATCCTCTCACAGTATTAATATTTTGTTAGCAATAAAAAAGAATATCAATAAAATTACTCATAGTTTATAATAGCTCATTATTATTACTTATTTATTAGTTGATTATATTATTCATAATATTTTTCATTATTAATGATCATAATTTTATTGTTTATTTCAACAAATTAAAATCACATTTTTTCAAATTATAAACAGTAGAGTATATCGTACTTTTGAACATATGTAAGAAAAAATTATAAATTATAATAAGGATAACAATATGATACTAACATTTATTGTAAAATTTCTTTAGGTGGTTTTGTACAGGTTAATACATATGGCAGAATCTAATTACACTGAAAATGAAAAATTAGCACATAATGACTTAAGATTTATAACAAAAAAAGTATTATTATACATAAATGATATTAACAAAAATAAAACTGAAATAATTGCACTTCAAAAATAAAATAAACATTCAATAAAATATTTATGCAATGTATATAATATAAAATAACAAGTAATAATTATAATTAACATTTCAAAATTTTATATTAGCCTGTAATGTAACAATAAGTTACCCAAAAATAGTCCTACAATGCAATTACATAACATTATTAAATATAATGAAAAATGTAAAGTAATTTAGATTAAAGTAATCGAAGATTTTTTTGCTTTACGTAAGTAATAAACTAATAATAGTTTGCTTTAAGTAATTAATCTCTTATAATGCAAAATCCAATAAGAAATGGTTAATTAATCAGTGATTTGTTTAAGAAAACAATGAATAATTGAATTGTGATGACAATTGAATAATTTAGGTAACTGTCACAACATAATAAGTTAACTTTAAATCTAACAGTCTAGTAGAAAACAGTATCAATAATTCAGATTGAAAGAGAACAAAATAATTTGTTAAGGCATTAAGGCATTGTTGAATTAATAGTTTGAATAAGGTATAGCACAAGTAAGAGCTAAGATCCACTAAGAAAGAAAATTCAAAGAAGATCCACGAGCCAAGAAAATCCCCATAAACTCTTATAACGAAAAAGGACTTCCAGCATTTAATTATTCAGTTCAATATCCCATCGGTCGTTCTCTTTTGCAATAAATTAAATGTAACAGGAGTTGCTTATTTGGATTTGCTTCATATGTGGCTCTTTCCTCAACTATAAGATGGACCAGAAAATTTTAACTTGGAACAAGATAGTGAACCGCTTCACAGGTAAAACTGTATATGGAAATGGTTGAATGATGTTACTCCAGACATGTTGGTCAAAATGTGGGACGAACTCTCCTACTAGTTGGATGTATGTCACAAGAAAGTTGTTCACATTGAACAGTCGCTTCTTTAACATAGTGGAGTCACAGTTGATAGTGGTGAATTAGTTGAAGGCTTTGTTGTGCAGTATGAATTGGAGGTCTTTAATGTATTCAATCAGTTATCAATATATGCTGCGATGATGGAAAGAAATTGTTTGCTGGAATGAAAACTGATATTACTGTTGGTAGGAATATTCCTGATGTCCTGATGATGGGTTGATGTTTAGTCTGTAATTGACAACTTTTCTAGTGATAATTTATTAGTTATTTTTGAGTTGATAAGGGAGTTGCAAGATGCTTATAGATGCAATGTCCCTGTTCATCAGGGGAACTTTCAGGACAGGAAGGGGAACTGGTCTACAATAGTCAATATTCTCTCTGCAAGATTCTTTGTCTTAGACTGAAATCTGGATGATATTCAATTGGAAGACCAGGCAGAAAGATTTCTCCACCTTTCATCAGTGCTGCTGCAAATTCAATTCCCCATAGTTTGGGTCAAGAGAGAATTGCTCCTTGCAGGACTAGAGAGTTGTTTGTTGAACTATCTCAGGACAGCTCCTCAGCTGGAGGGTGATGCTGAGTGGAAAGCAGTTTTGGTAGATTACTGTCAAAGCCAGAGTTCTGAATATTTTCATTTGGTAAAGAAATCAGAAAGGGAATCTTAGCGTTCATTTGTTAGAAAATAAAGAAATAAGGATCCTTGGTGTGTTGTATATAGAATCCTAAGTGTAAAAAAAAACATTTTTTGTCAGCTTTCACGACTCAGCAGGGTGTTGTTTCTAATAAAGCTGAGGTTTTAAAATTCTACTGAATAGTTGCCGAATGATGTTATGACTAATGAAACCTCGTACCATATGCGAGTCCAAGAGGAAGTTTGCCACTTTTCGCTGTGATGTTTTATCTGGAAATTAACGAGGCAATGGTAGATCAGATAATGTGCAGTTCTGGTGGGAATGAAGCTTCAGGTTTTGATGGAATAATAGTGAAGCTCCTAGTACATTCTGTCAGCGTTTATGTTGGTACTTTGACTAGAATTTTTAATAGGATGCTTTTTGCTGGCTATTTCCCTGTTTGCCGGTAAAAAGGTGTTCTAAAATTGTTGTTTAATGGTAGTGACAAGGACCCCACTATGAGTTCCTCTTATAGGAGTTAAACATTCCGCTTTGGATAGTTTTTTGAGAAGGTATTATATGTTTGTATTACTGATAGATTTAATTCTAGAAAGTTGTTGATAGATGATCAGTCTGGCTTTCGCTGAGGCAGGGACACAGAAAATGCTATTCTTAAGGTTATGAACATTTTCTTCTAGTGGGTCTGAGTATGTCTTAAGTATCTTTTTGGTGATATCAGCTTTTAAGGCTTTTAATAATTTGTTGTGGCCCTCTGCCCTTCTTCGGCTTCAGAAGGGTGATTGTTTGCAGAATGAGCTGAATATGTTATAAAGTTATTTTAGAAATTGAGGCATTGCTCTTCAAGACAGCATCTCAAAAGTAGGAAAAACACAACTTAAAGGGTGTCCGCAAAGTAGTGTTTTATGACCCTTGCTGTTGAATTCTTTTTCTTAATGTTGTTGACATTATCCAGTAGATGATGGGCTTTGACTGGTTGAAGAAGATTCGAGGAATGAGATCGAATTCAGGATAATCCACGCTTGCAAGATACTGCAGTTGTGGAGTTTGCATCATAAGATAGTGTTTAGCCCAGAGAAAATAACGATATAATGAAATTGCTCAAAGGTAGATTAGCTGTTACATGATAACCTTGTTTATCAATGACAGGTCATCAAATTAGGTATGTCCCGCTGCATAAGTATTTATACCATTATTCAGTTAGCTTATAGAATTCAAATAAATAAACTGCACGTACGAAGGTTCAGGTGGCTGATTCACAAGCATCTCCTGTAAATCATACATATAAAAAAGATTACTCGAAGTTAATATTTAATAACTACTGGAATTGTATTTTACAAAAATTATGCATATTTTTTAAATTTAAAGAAATTAACACATTTTATTTGAGCTTATAAGAGTTATAAAATCGTCAATTGTCCACAAACAGTACAATTTCAGTAATAATCTTAGATTAAATTTCTGTGATAATAAACAAATAATAAATTCAATTCAGTTTTTGTCATCTGATTGCATGAAATTCGTTCTGCTGTCAGTATAAAGAAATACAATGGGAGGCTCAATTTTTTTTTCTATTATATTTTGCAATTCCAAAAAATTTGGTTCAACAGTATCCGTTACATGTTTTATTCAGTTTTCTATTCCTGCTGCCCTGTTTTAACAATTCCTGCTGTCTTTAAGCACAAATTCTTAACATCAGATAGTTTAAAAGTAATGTTTTCTGATACTTCATAACTTTTGGTTTGTCCCCAAATTAACTCAATCGGGTTGAGTAAACAATGATCAGAGGTAATCGAAGTATGGTTTTGCCACTGGTTCTTGCTAACTCATCAATTCTACACCCATAAAAATTACTTTTAATACGCGAAATCCTTTGCAATAATCGGATCGTAAATTATTCTCTTCAAAAATCACTCCTTTTGAACTAAGCCACATTTTGATATCATTCTTTTCCCAAAACACGGCTGAAATTGTTTCCTTTCTAGATGAATAATAAGTGGTGTTGTCTAAGACAATAACCGAATTATCTTCCAGAGGAGATAGCTAAACCAATTCTTAATAAATAAAATTTGTGTACTTATTTACGAATCACGTTGTTATAAAATCGTCAAATTTTTTCTTCAATTGCCCTATGATTTTGTATTTTTAGAAAATCGCAATTCATAAATAATCGCGAATCACATTCTGCACTGAAGCAGCACAATTTCTACTTATGTTAGTTGTTTATTAACAACATCTGAAACCAAGTGCTTTAATAGAACTGAGAAGACATAAGGTTGTATAAACTTTTGATTACATTGACTACTACATGATAAATTAATTATACGGTGACTAATATATTAGTAATGACTATAGTTTGTATATAGATATGGTCGCATTTTGAGTCTTTACTGAATACAAGGGACGTGGTTCAGCAAAATCATGACAAAATCACTAACATAACGCAACATTTATTTATTCTTCACTCTATAAGCTAAATGAATATACAAGTACTATAAGTATTATCCTTGATGAGAATCTTGGATTGAAGGAGTACTTTCAATATGCTGCCAAAAAGGCTTGTTCTGCTTTCTTCAGTGTTCGGAGAGCAAGGGTTCATCCCGATTGAGAGCTTTATTTCTAGAATTATGCAAGTTCTATATAAGGGTGTATGGAAAGTTATAATTCTTATGCTGCACCTGTCTGAACTCATAGAATGAAGTATAAATGTTATAAGAATATTTTGATGAGAGTTCAATGTCTATATATTTATAGTTATCTGTGATTGGTGCCTATAGGACTGTCTCTTGAGAGACGATCCTTGTTATTTCTGATATTAAGCCCATTAATACACTTGCAATTGAGTGCCAATTATCTTAGGATGCCAAGAAGGTAGGCCAACTTATCTCTGAGTGCATTAAATAAATAGACGACCAGGGTTTCCATTTATGGCAGGACAGGTGGAATTAATCACCCTATGGCCATTACTCATGACATTTTTATTGATGTGATGAGAAGTATGCAGATAGTTAAGTGAATTTCCCCCACTCTGCATATTGCACAGTTTCTTTCTGGACATGGTGCTTTTTGAGACAGGTTGGCCAGATTTGGTTTGATTAATTCAGACATGTCTTTGGAGTATAGGGCCACTGATGTTGTTAGTCATGTCTTATATTTCTCCCACAGATATGAAACTGAACATACCAAGGTAGCCAGAGAGCTTGCAATTTCATTTTGATCTGCAAGTTAATTGGAAAACCAAAAGGGAATGGAACATAGTCACTGGCTTCCTTAGATTCTTGTCCCTGTAAAGGATGGGTGGAGGGTTGATGCTGTTATAGATGTTTAAATAGAATAGCCACCTGGGTGGCTAGGGACACATCTGGGTGCTTTCTTTATCAAGATAGGTATCTTGGCATCAAGCCACAGTTAGCTTAGATATTTGCTGTTAGAATGAATGGAGAACTCTTGATGGAGCTGCTGTGTGGGAGGGTGTAGACATTGACCTTGCTCCCAAAAGTGGAACAAAGCAGAGACAGATAGAGTATGTTTTCATTAGAGATTTATGTAATTTGAGAATCTGTTTCTTGATTTTTAATTAAATCAAGAAAACTTGGAGTAAATTGAATTGTAGGGCCGGCCTCCATGGCGCGAGTGGTAGTGTCTTGGCCTTTCATCCGCAGGTCCTGAGTTCGAATCCCAGTCAGGCATGGCATTTTTCACACATGCTACAATTCATTTATCTCATCCTCTGAAAATATACCTAACGGTGGTTCCAGAAA